>JZKD02S2278409.1:467038-486861 GCA_000966675.3 Picea glauca
ATGATATTATGGTTAGAATACATGGGAAGAGTACCAGGGGGAAGGCATGCAGATTGCTACGAACTTGGTTTTACCAACTGGTGGTGAAATCAAGTTGTTGGGATAAAGGAGTTCCCTTATGCAGACACTGAATTTAGTTAGAATCTAGAGCTTCCCCTGCCACTGGGAGAGGTACGAGGCCCAATGGATAAATGTGTTTTTTGTTTTTAAATAGTCCCATGTTTTTTCATTTTTTGGTGGGTGAAATATTACTAACACAACTTTGTTTTGTCATAGATGTAGGACTGGAGAATCCAGAAGGAAGGGGTTGAGTTCGCCATTAGATGTATGACATAATTTAGAGGGGATGACCATGGGAGTCCACCCATGTTAGAGGATCAGATGCATGTGCACCTAAATCAAAACTCAGAAGGTAGTAAAAATGAGGATGACTAGCCAATGGAACCCCCATTTTTGTACTAGATATGATTATTATCCAGTCAACATTGTTTGTATCAAGATTCTAGTAGATCCCCAATTTTGTATATGCACCTCATTTTGAAGGATGTAACACACTTTTTGATATACACACACAAACAAACATATTTTTATCTCAACTTCTACTAATGGATTTCTAATGATGTGATTGTCAACCCATGTGTGTGTACATGCATGCTAGATGAATAAACTAATAAGAAAAATTCCAGTCTAACATGTAATTAGCCAATTCATCAACCAATATATTAGATCCTCTTATAATATGGAAATAATCGATATACTCAAAGTAGCATTCAAGAATATCAACCCTAAAATACTTACACAATAGTATGACATGTCTAACAATATAGGTTTGATTCAACTGTGAGACCACAAGTTGGGATTCTAACCTGACAACTAAATGACATATTCCAAGGGAAAGAACCTTAGACAACAGTTCAATGACAACATAATATTTTGTGATGCTATTGGTTGTAGGACCAAGGTAGACACTTTCTAAACTCATTAGATCATCAATGGGAGAAAATATCAACCAAGTGGAAGAAGCTATATTGTGAGTACTACGACTGGAACCATCAACATATCCCACATAGACTGAGGTGGGAGATTACATCTGCAAATCAAGCATAAATCATGATAAGTAATGAATTGATACATTAAACACACACAAAAATAAAATCACACCACTCCAAAACCAAAAAACACCTACGTACAAAGCATCATGTATTCAAATGGCCTAAGCATAATAATTTTTAAGATGGGTCCCACTGTGGGGATCCGAAAGAGGATATCCATCATAGTCAACCAATTCATAGGATCCTCTTTTTAAGACAAATTTAACAATGTAGGGGCCATGCCAAAGGGGTTAAAACTTGCCTATGCCTAATGTGTCATAGTCTTGATCATAAACCAATACCAAGTATCCCAAGGTGGCATCACGACATTGTTCATCAAGATATGCCAGGTACAAGAGACACTCCTCGTCGACAGAGGTGATCGATAGGAGTTATATGACAAGTTTCAATGAAGGGATTTTTCATTCAATCAACAATATTACCTCCAAACCATATACAAGTTGGAATGGTGAAAACTTAGTGGTAGTTTTGGATAAGGTACAATATTCCCATAATGTCGAAAATATCATAAGATGATAGTTTATCTAGTGTTTTCCCAACATCCTCTAGATCATGGTCTTTAGGAATGATTGATGGCTTCTATTTGGCCATTAGATTGAGGATAATAGGGTGTCAGGATATCTCAAGGAAGCTAATTCGATCATCATCTTCTTATGAAAATGGGACCCATGGTCTATCACTATGGTATTAGAAACACTGAACCTAGAAATAATGTGATTGAACATGAACAGAGAAGTGGTGGTGTTGTCATTAGGAAAGGTAGGAAAAGCCTCAACCCATTTAGTGAAGTAGTCAATAGCCATGATGATGTAGCCATGGCCATTGGTCGAGGTAGGCTTACATTTCATGAAATCAATCCCCCATTTGGAAAATGGACAAAAGGTCACCACAATATGAAGCAAATCAGGATGAACACACATATTACGAGTGAATATTTGATAGGAATGACATTTTTGGACCAAAATCATAAAATAATTGAAGATAATAAGCTATAAGTATCCCACACATAATATGTTTTGGGCAGTGGCCAACCTAGAGAGATGATCGCCACATTCTCCAACATGGCATTCATTCATAGCTCGTTCAAATTCCTCATGAATAATGAAAGGACGTAGAATTAAATCAACCACTCAATGATAATTGGTATGATACATAATGATGTAATGTATAGCCCGATTCCTTATGCAATTATTTTAATCATGGTAAATATGAGGATGGAAATGTTGGTTCTGGAGGTAGACCAATACATATCCATACCATGGATTAGATGCGTCAATGAGGAATAAAAAATCATCGAAATATGAGTCATTAACCACAAGTTCAACATTGACTCGAGGACGTTTGGACATCAAATCTGCAAAGGCCAAGGATTCCTTAGACTTGGAGGAAACAAAATCTAGGTCAAACTCTTGGAGGATTACAATGCACTTTAAGTAATTTCCCCTAATGCTCTGATGGTTGAGGATGTAAACATAGTTACCGACTTTTAGAGTTCTCGTTTTTTGGGGGGTCACATTTTTTACCTTGTTTTGAAAATTTGTGCTACTGGTAGCACCCCCCCCTGTTATAACCCTAATTTGTACTAGACATGCTTACCTGGCATCAGGACATCTCAGATTCTTTCTTTCCCAGAGCACTGCTGAACTACTCTTCTTAAAAAAAAAATTTATAAAGGCCCACCTTCCTTGCCCTATTACTGCACGCGTGTACACGCTAGCTGACCCAAAACAACCCACGTGTACCTACAAAAGAACGAAAAAAGGAAAGTTGCCAACATAACACACAGCTTTGGGTGAGTTAACTAAACCTTCTTGACATGCATGACCGAGGGTTCGACCAAATACCTAGCTTCTTCTAGCCTATAAAAGAAGGGTTAGGGTTCCCATTTGGAGGAGGAGAATCATAGTAAATAAATTATACCCAATTGCGCATTCCCTTTGTCCCAACCCTTTAGCCATCCTTGTTCAAAGAGAAAGATAGGGCAAATAAGTTGGAGGAATGTTGAAGAGGAGCCCAGGACTAGGTTCGTGGAGCAGTGGTTAGCTTCATCATTGTAAGTTTATTTTTTGAAGTTAATAATAAAGAAATACTTTTCCTGTCCCACCATATGAGGTTTTCATGGTTTATTGCATACTTGTTTATTGAATCTCTAACCCATTAATCTATATATCAAATGCATGTGGAGTTTTTTGTTTGTTTTGTGTGAATGCAGGTCATCCTTGGGAGGATAGATGCAATCAAAAAGTGATCAAGCGTGAGGAAGGATCTACTTCAAATGCCTGAAATAAGGTATGCTCACTTGATCTTCTCAACTATGTATTTGCTTAAGAATAATGGGGATTAGGTCTGGGATGACGGTAGAAAGTAGAAATCTTTAGGTCTTTTATGCATGCATAATTAAACCATAAGTGCTAGTCCATAAAGGGATTTCCCACTCACAACATAATTGGTGACCATACTGGGGAGATCTCTAGGGTTCCTAGGAATATTTTTTGGGTATTTTTAAGAACTAGTTTTATTTCCTGTTTTTAAAGTTTCTACAAAAGTCTGAGCTAACAGAGATTATGGTCTTCCATAATAGTGATCTCTGTTTCTTTTCTTGACTGTATTTTTTTTTTTATGAGACCCAGAGAGGTACTCGCGGCCTATATAAGGTCTGAACGCGTGTACCAACGCCTTGCATTCTGACAGCCTGCGTGTACATGCTAGCTGAGGAAGTGTCAGCCACGTGTATGATTCCAGAAAATTTCATTTAAAGAGGCAGTCATTCACTTCCCTATTAGAATTAGTCCTTCTTAGCGGTTTTTTGGAACTCTTTCTAGTCTTTGTTGTTTGCATTCTATATCTTAGGTTTCACCTCGGATTGGTTTGCTCTATGAAGTTTTCCTTGAATTGTTTTATTTTTTCTGTTAAAGTAAGTGTCTGAGTCTTCAAGAGATTTTGGTTCTCAGTACCAGTGGTCTCTGCCTGGGCTAGCTTGCTTAGCTTTTCATTTGTCTCAGAGTTTCAGATATACATGTGGCCTATACAAGGCCAACATGCGTGTACACGCGCTTTGACTTTACATAGCTCATGTGCACACGCTTGCTGTGGAACTGTCAGCAGTGTGCTTGTGGAGAGAATTTTTGTTGAAGGTGAGGCAATTATCCTTTATTTGGACAAGAGTTATACCTCTCAGGTTTGGGTCTCTGTCATAGCGGTCAGTAACTTAGGTTTGATCACAACAATAGCTTTCTTTTTTCATTTAGAAGTTTTCCTCAAAATTTTTCTTTTATAGGGTTTTTAGACAAGTGTGAGAGTCAAATTTTAATTTTCTTGTGTGTGATTTTTAAAGTGACTCTTTGCGATCTGCGCTTAGGCCAGAAGTTTTCTTGGTTTTTGACTTGTTGACATTTTTCCTTTTTGCACTGTGAGAATTCAAATAAAAAAAAAAAAAATTTATTTCTTTGTTTGGTTAAAAAGTGTTGTTTTGCATTAGTAACCAAGGAAAAGTATTTTCTTTCATAAGTTATTGATGATTTACTTAGATCATAAGTATCTCATAGTCGACTGAAATCCTACTTTGAGTGTGCTTTGCAAAGATCTTAGAAAAAATTTTATGTTTGAAAAGTTGTTTAAGAGTTGAGTGAAGTAAAGGTTTTTGTTTCCAACTTTCTGTTTATTTTTCTTTCATCTTTCAAACATCACTAGTTTCACTTTCATAACCTTTGACTTAATACAAGACATAAAAATTAACATTAAATCCGAAATTCATTAGACTTTTTATGTTTGTAGGGTCAACCAACTAGTTTAGGGTTAGGGCCTTGAATTAGGTTGGAGAGGAAACTCTTCAAGGCCATTAAAATTAAACATTGGAGTCCGAGTTAGGGAGTGTCAAAGTCCAGTATCATGAAAGTTATCCGGGACCTCCCTCTAACATAGGGGATAAAAACAAGGTCACCTGTGGAAAGGTAGCATAGATAACCCCTCCAAAGTTGGACCAATCATAGTGGAGAAAACATATAGAGGGCTTGTCTTGGGATTCCATCGATTGCATTTTCCACGGAACTTCGTGGGTCTCGAATCCATTCAAGGTCCTTATTTGTCTTTAGGTCCACTTTCTTTCGATACCCTTGACATGTTTCAGGATCGATACCTTGCTCATTGTGGTCTACCCGACTTTCGACTGTACCTGCCTAGTGACTATTCGCGTGCTGGCAACCTAGTTGCCTATATTTTTAGGGACATACACAGGTGACTGCGGGGGTATACCATGGTAACTAGGACAAACATCGGGCCACACTTTGCAGAGTATACCCAGAGGGTAACTCCATGTTTGAGTTTCACTTGCACCATTAAGTTTCTCTAGTGTTGGTTGTTATAACTGTTCTTCCAATTAGTTTAGTGTTTGCTTGTTTTATCTTGTAGGGACTTTTTTAGTGTGTGTTGTTTTTTAACAAATAGACAACCCTAGAGTGTCTTTGATCTTCTCACACAGTGGAATATCAAAATCTCCACCCATCACGAAGGCTTCTGGGCCTATCACCGGTTACATTGGAGCCACCCCCGCCACCACTAAGGCGAAAGCTAGACCAACAAGGGTCTTTTGAAGCAACCAGGTCATAATAAATTGTGCCCGACCAACATCCAAAGGAAACGACCATTTTAGACTTTGGAGCGAAAGCTCTTGGTCCACCTGAAACTCCAACCAATGATCTTTAGACACCCATCATCGTACTGATTCACCTTTACGAGGGCTAGTTAGTGTCGCATGTAGCAATGGAAAAAAATGTTGTCACTCCCTCTGGGAATTATTCAATTCCCACTATGGTTGTCACCACAGGAGATTTTCCACCTCTTAACCCACCATCACCAGTCGGAGCCACCATGGTATCGACCACCTCTACCTCGCATAGTGGTCTGATCCCGTCTATGGCGGTGGCCACAACCCCTTTCACACCAAGTGCGGCAGGCCCTCCATTCTCATACAGTATGCCTAGCTCAGGTACAAGTCCTGTACTTTCCTACTCCACTTCACAGACTTTAGGTCTGGGGGAAGGGAGATCTCATGCTCCTATGCAAGGCCACATGGGGGGAACTTTAGCTTCTTTTAACACTTTCCCTTACAGGGGAGGTCATATACCTCCTTCGTCCCCTTCGCTCGGTGGCATGCAACAACAATCCGTCATGCCACCTGCACACCATAGTTTATTTGGAGCAGGGAGTCAAGGACCACCTTCGCATAATATGCCGGTAGGTTTTGCACCATTTTCTTTGTTCGGTGCATTTGGTAATAATGCCTTCTCATTAGCTTCTTTCCCGACTGGGGGCAACCCCATTTTCGGACAACCTACTCCTATGCAGGGTACTATTCCTACACATGGGGAAAACCCATGAACTTCTTTCGCTTCTGGGCCTTGGAATTCTTGGTAGGGATATGTTCCCTCATCAGGAATGTTGATCTGGGGAAATTCTTTCCACAATCAATGGAACCCCGGACAAGGTACTATGCATATCCCCACTGGATTGGCATGGGGCAACCCTTCCCAAAGTCCTCTGAATGTAATGCACGCCCATCCATCTACGTCCTATTTTGGGAATCAGCCGATGATGTCTCCTCACATGCAGAATCTGTACGCTAGTCATGGACATGGTTTTTACCAGAACCCAGGCCAGCAGCCGAATATTTACTGGCAACCTGGTGCCAGTCAAACTCCAGGTCCCTTTTTCCCTAGTTATCACCAACAACTCAAACTACCCTTTCTGGAAACCTTGCATTTTCCAAACTTGACAAGCCTGTTGAATAACCCTATCTGTCATGATCTGCGTAGGCCTCCTATGCTGACGAAGTTGCCTTCGGACATACCAAATCTTGAAGCCAGGCCGAATGAAGATCCAAGCAATCATGTGACTACCTTCCACCTTTGGTGCTCATCTAACTCATTGAAAGACGACTCCATACAGTTGTGATTGTTTCAACGTAATCTCATTGGGAGTGCTGCGAAATGGTACATTGAGATCGACTGCTCAAGATACTCTTCCTTCGACGAATTGGCAATGGCCTTCCTAAACCATTTCCAATTACCTGTGAGATATAATATTGGCACAGAATTGCTGGCCAATTTCTCACAGCAAAAAGAAGACCATATCTCTGATCACATCCAAGAATGGAGACACCATAAGAGTTTAATTAAGGTGCTAGTCCCACAAACATTCTTGCTCGAGTGGTTCCTTAAGTCTTTAGTCCCACAATTATCCAAAGAAGTCGCGACATCATGAGTGTTTTCCGAAGAAGACACCATCATGAGAGCTCAACATCTTGAACTCATCTATTCTCAGTCCAATTTATTATATGAGATCTTGCCAGATGCACCACGCTCAATACTCGATAAAAATAGACAGAGAGTTGGACCACATGCCGATGGTATTTTTGGTTCAGCGCAAACAAAGGCCACTGAGAAATTGACGAAGCAATTGTAGCAATTGTCTATACAACACACAATGGCCAGTGAAACTACTATTTTTTCTTCTTCCCCTACTAAAACGTCGAATGTACACACAGTGCAATCGAAAAATCCAAAGTCCACCCAATAGCCCGAAGGAAATAAAAAACAATGAAAGAAGGGTAAGGGGGATAAGAAACCCACTGATAATGTTGGCATGGGAAACACTGAGAAATGAAAGGTGAGGTATCCATGCAACCTGTGTGTGGAATAACACCCGACACACCAATGTCCTCGGCTTGTAGAGGCCCAAAATTTTGTGACACAACAACAACTTGTTGTGTTAACCAATCCATTTCAGCATGGGAAAAACCTAACCCAAGCCTCTACAAGTGCAGAAGGGGGTAGTCAAGGACCCTCTCCATATTCGAACAATCCCACATCCACAAATGTATATATGATGAGGGGTGATGCTTCTATATCGACTAGAGCATATGACTACAGTAAACCAAGCACTTCTGAGAAGGGAAAAGAAGCCGAAATCCCATATCTTCCTCTATAGATTGAGAAGACTTTGGGAAAAACAATGACATGCATCCCAAAAGGCACGTTCAAAAAATCATCTCACAACCCAAATGCAAGGGCCACCCAAAACTGTTCTCTGGTGGAGAATTTGTCTCAAACCCCTTGTGCGATGTCCACTTTGGAGGTCCTCCAAAGTTGCCCTTCCCAGAGGAAATCTTTGTTAACTGCTTTAGGATCTACCGAGACTTGTAATACGGGTACCATCATGCTAGATACAACTGACTTAAAACCTCATCTTCCTTACCACATAGCGTTTCAGATAGTAGTGGCTCACCCCATGAAATATTTTACTCGAAATATTTTTCGCATGGTGGTTGATGAGGGCACCTCGACATGCGTTATGTCGTTGGCATGTTGGAATGCCATTGGCCAACCCTTTTTGTCTCTATTGCCTACTCTTCTCACTGCTTTCGATGGTCATTCATTCCAACCACATGGTATCATTCCCTCTTTCCCCGTGCAGTTGGGAGGGAAGACCGTGTGCGTTGAGGTAGAAGTAGTTGACATGTCCCTTGACTACAATCTCTTGTTAGGAAGGAGTTGAATGTATTCCATGCAAGCAATGGTTGCTACAGTTTTTCGGGTCTTGTTGTTTCCACATGAGGACCAGATTGTGACCATTGATCAATTGTCTTTCTCCAGACCTGACCCTTCATTGGGGGTGTTTGCGGTCCCGATGATTGATAATTCTCAACCAGGCGTAGTCAACGTAGGGGTTGGTTTGTGCCGATACTTATGGGTACCTTCGATTACTTGCCCTCTCAAGGCGATGTCAAGTTCATATCCAACCACCATAAGGTTGATATTTTCCAAATTTTGTCATTTTGCATGACTTACTTCACCGATCCGTGGATACTTCCTTCTGCAGCGGCCATGATGGAGGGGACAGAGCACTCGGGCATGTCCATGCCCTCGTCCATAGCTGAAGTAGCATACTCTTTAGTCCAGCAAACTTCATCCAACCTAGATCCAACTCCTGCACAAGATTTAGATCCGCTTCTAGAGCCTATTTGGGCTCAAGGTTCTCTCACTGACACTAATTCGTTAGACTTAGTATTGCCCTCCGACGAATAAGTAATTGAAGCAATGACTAGTCCGGACAAACCCTGGGATGATATTCATCACAGATCATACTTCCTCCCAGAGTTAAGAAGAATCGAAGCTAGAGAATTCACCTTGACTATGACTGGAGATAGGTCTTGTCCTATTAATCCCTTAGCTACACATGAGGTCTATGCTGAGGGTAATATGGAAACCATCGCTGAAACTGTACCGATCAATATCTCTAAAACCCCTGGCATCATGGATAATTTTTTCGCCGGAGCTGACTGCTCCCCTAGAGAGATTCAAATCTACACAAGTATATTTAAAGAGTTTCATGACATTTTTTCCTGGTCTTATGAGGTAATTCCAGGCATCGATCCAAAAATAGTCGAAGATGAAATCACAACTTATCTAGATGCCAAGCCTGTTTAGAAAAAGCTTCGTCTAGTTAATCCAAGGAAAGAAAGAACCATTAAGGTTGAAGTTGAGAAACTGCTAAAAGCCGATTTTATCTATCTCATCCATTTGACCCAATGGGTGTCAAATCCTGTGCCAATCAATAAAAAACAAGGCACGATTCGTGTATGTACAAACTTTCGTGATTTGAACAAGGCCTGTCCAAAAGATAATTTTCCCACACCATTCATCGACTAGATAATTGATGAATGTGCGGGTTGTGAGGCCTTCTCTTTCATGGATGGTTTTTCGGGATATAATCAAATACAAATCAAACCCGAAGACCAACACAAAACAACATTCATCTGTCCATGGGGTACATTCGCGTATCGTAAGATGCCTTTTGGTCTCAAAAATGCTAGAGCGACCTTTCAGTGGGCCATGTCTTTCGCTTTCCATGACCTCAAGCATATAGTCGAGGACTATTTAGATAATTTAGCATCTCGATCTCACAAGAGAATGGATCATCCCACACACCTCCGACTTATCTTTGAGCGTTGTCGCTACTTCTAGATTCGCTTGAATCCAAACAAGTGCAGCTTTTGCATAATATCGGGACATTTGTTAGGTTTCATAGTATCAACAACATGGATCATGGTCAATCCTCTCAAGGTTGAGGCAATAATTCAGTTGCCTCCCCCATGCACAATCCTTCAACTTCAATGTCTACAGGGCGAGGTGAACTTTTTAAGACGTTCCATTGCCAACTATGCCGAGATCACAAAGGGATTTATGCGCTTATTGAAGAAAGACGTTCCTTTTCATTGGGATGATGTCACTGAATGCTCTTTTGACATGTTGAAACATGCCCTCATGACTGCCCCTCTGCTTTGGCCACCTAACTATAACAAATATTTTTTATTACACCTGGCTATAGCAGAGTCAACCATTGACATGGTATTAGTTTAGGAGGATGAATTGTTCTTAGAATATGTGATTTATTACCTGAGTCGCGGCCTCGTAGGACCAAAACTCAATTATTCTCATATCGAAAAACTTGCGTTGGCAGCAGTTCATGCTGTCCAACGGTTCCGTCATTATGTTCTGTTTCGCAAGACAACTATCATTGCTGTCGTGAATCCATTCCAGTACATGTTGACACGACGGGTAATAGGCAAAAAGATTAGTAAATGGATAGTTGTCCTCAAGGAGTTTAACTTAGATTTTGTTTCATCAAAATACAAAAATTCACTGGTCTTCACAGAACTTATTTCGGAACTTCCAGTTGAGTCAGGTGATCTTGTGCCCGAAGAGTCGCCTATCAGAGGAGATATGTTTTTGATCACATCTTCAGATCCCTAGTATAGAGATATACTTATCTATCTCCAGACTTTGAAGTGCCCCACCTCTGCTTCTCGAGATGAGCGTCGACGTATACACCATTAGGCTAAGAATTATCTCATACTCGATGATACGTTGTATCGGAGTGGTGTAGACTGCATCCTGCGTTGATGTCTCACTCATGAAGAAGCAATTATCATGCTTAATGATTGCCATACCATAGCATGTGGCGGTCATTTTTCTGGGTTGGAAACAACCCAAAATATTCTACGAGCAGTTTACTTCTGGCCGACACTAATCAAAGATTGTATCGAATCGGTCAAGAAGTGCCACCCATGCCAGATCTTCTCTCGGAAGATGAGGGCACATTCCGCTCCCATGTTTCCTGTCATCACAGTTGGTCCCTTCACCAAGTGGGGGATTGATTACACTACAATCAACCCTCCTTCAGCAAGGGGGAACTGTTATATCATCGTAGTCGTAGACTACTTCACGAAGTGGGTCAAAGCTATACCAACATTTAAAGATGATGGAGAGACTGCAACTCTCTTTTTATTCAACCAGATAATAGCAAGGTTCAGCGTCCCGAGGGAGATTATCACTGAACATGGCAGTCACTTTCAGAACCAGATGATGATCGAGTTAACATTAAATCTTGGGTTACGGCAAGAACATTCATCATCCTACTACCCCCAAGAAAATGGTCAGGTGGAAGTTGTGAATAAATCTCTTAAGACCATCCTACAACGAACGATCAACTCAACCAAGTCAAATTGGAATTTGATGTTATACTCGACATTATGGGTTATCGAACATTTGTTAATACTGCAAATGGTTTCTCACCTTTTCAACTCGTTCACAGGCTAGAAGCAGTCTTTCCTATCGAATGTCAGATCCCATCCCTAAAGTTGGCAGTACAATTATTGCCAGACACTTCTCCACTTGAAGAATAGTTATTATACCTTGAGCGAATCAATGAGCAGCGTCAGTATGATAGGTCCATTCATCCTCACAAACATAAAGTCAAGTGTCAGTATGATAGGTCCATTCATCCTCAGATTTTCACTGAAGGTGACCTTGTCCTGGTCTATGACCAAGATAAGGACCCCCTGGGGGCAGGAAAATTCAAACCCATGTGGTTCGGACCTTTCATCATAAAACAGGTTCTAAAAAAGGGCACTTATTGTTTGGTTGACTTTGAAGGGAATGCTTTGGTAGAGCCTAGAAATGGAATCTACCTCAAGAAGTATTACTCATAGGTAGGTCACCATGGGTAACTTTTTGTAACATATGTATAGTCTTTGTACTATTACTTTCTAGATTCTTTTAGTGTTATGGACGTCTCGCTTTTTATGTTACCTTTCATCACTGTGGCATATGTGAAGTGAATCCGAGGTGTTCATTGGGTATGCAGACAGTGCTAGCTAACACACTTGGAGGCTTGCCTCCACAACTTGGGTAATTGTTTCACCTCAAGGATAGTTATTATCTTTCAGAGGTATATGCTTAGGTGACACCACAAATAATGTCACCGAGTATAGTGCAATTATTGAGTTTCGTCGTGATGCCTTGTCATTTGGTATCTCTCATCTCTGGGTCTATCTCAATGCTCAACTGGTTTTGTCTCAGTTAAATAGAGTCTACCATGTTCATGATCCGACTTTACACCAACGATTCCTTAAGGTACATCTCTTAGAATGAAGCTTTGATTATATTACATATTTTCATGTTCTTAGGAGATTAAACCAAATTACAGATACTTTGG
This sequence comes from Picea glauca, assembly GCA_000966675.3. Taxonomy (NCBI): domain Eukaryota; kingdom Viridiplantae; phylum Streptophyta; class Pinopsida; order Pinales; family Pinaceae; genus Picea; species Picea glauca. The sequence goes on from JZKD02S2278409.1 coordinate 479,704, forward strand.
CTAATCAAATTTTAGATTGGCATCTTTCACACGTATGAATGGGCATACACATAAACATGTAAATACATTTTTAAATGCAAAAATGATCCATAAGACACAAAAAGACATAAAAATTCATATATGACATCATAGTCACCAAAGTACATAGGTGGACGCAAGCACCTCAGAAATATGACCAATAACGAGTCAAGGGGTTATGCCCTCAAAAAATATATACAAGTAGTGCTCTCGGCACATGAAAAGTCTAACTAAGGTCAGGGCCTGTGGGCCCTGTTGTACTAATCAACAACGTTTTCCAAATTCTGAAACAATCGGACCCATGTCCATGGTGCCGCCACTACATGAGGTTTCATAGATGGTGGTAGATCCTCAATCTTTTCCATAGGGAATGTGTGAGTGAGCGCAATAAATTTTCGCTCGACTCATCTCAACACCCTCTCAGCCTCCCCGACTGGAAGCTCTCCTACTGCTGTTGGTCCCCCTGCGGCGGTAGGTGTGGCCCTTGGCCAAGGATGACACCTATTCCTGTCATATTCTGTAGGGCACACTGGTCCCACATCTGTACACAACAAATACATATCCGTAAAAAAATCTGGTATAAAAAAAATGATATATAACAAAAACAACATAAAAATTACATATGTTTCACAAAAACAAAACAACAACAAAACGATGATGTAAACTTTCCCATCTCTCCTTGCTCCTCACCAGGAGCTACTGGTATCTCAAGATCTCTCAAGAAATCAATCCCAACATAAGGGTAATCATCTATGACTAGGATTTGTCATGACAACCAAGCAAATAAATCATCGTCGAAGGACTCATTGGTCCTTCGACCAGTCTGTCATGGCAGTAACACTATCCATCTACAAACTGTAGGAAGAGAGGCCTGATGTACTCATACCACTACTCAAGGACTAAATCACATAACTCTTTCAAAGAAAAAAAAACATAGAATGCTCCCAAACTTGAAGTTCCTCTATGTCCACGACAGGAAATTTTTCAACTTCCTCTTCATACAATCTAACAATGTTGTGTTCCAGTCAAATATTTGTGCATTTAAGCACTCGACTACATAGTTCATCTGTGCACGGGATGCCTGATGTAGAGCCACAAAACTATTAATCCTCCCAATAAGAAACACAATTTCCTGCAATGATAATTCAGTAATCTTGCTTATGGGAACCTGTGAGCTCGAGCGGTCTGTACCATCCTCATAGTAAAGTCCTATCAATTCCGTTATGTTATGCGGCCCTAAAAGAAATGTCCAGAGGTTTACTGGTTCCCCTCTCCTGGAGAGGCCAGTCAAAAAATATATATCCTCTGTCATGAGCACCAATGATTGCCCCTCTAACATAAACACCTCTACATTCGGATGCCAATAATCAACCAAGGCATTCAGTAGCCTAGGTTGTGCCCGCATAAAAGGACATAAGAAGAACTTTAGCAACCCACATTGCATTAAGGAAGCCACAACATTGGGGTCTTCCCCGACCAACTCACTAACCTCCTCATGCTCTCTTTCTCTCCAGTGAACATACATCCTGCAAAACACCAAGGTTCAGGAGGGTTAACCCTTGTTTTTTAAAATTTTTTCATTCAATAAGGGGGTCCACGTGGGTTGTAATGCTGACACTGGCGTGTACACACATGCAGTTTTAACTCTGCCTGAATGTACACACAGCCTGTCCTAAGATATCCCATGTGGACCTAGGGCTGACCTTTTGAAGGTCAATGCCCCTCAAAAACATGGAACCCAAATAAATATTTAAATTGCAAGATAAGAGAGTTTGTACTTACTTGGTCCACACGGATGGTCATTTCATCCACTGTAGTTCCTAGAATCACCACTTTTATCAAAGGGGGTTTTTTGGCTCCAGAGTCAATTTCCAAATCCGCAATGGTGATAATGAGTTTCTAGCTTCTATTTATAGACTTTTTGGCCTCTTTTTGTCACTTTTTTGGCCCCCCTATCATTTTCTTTAAAACAAAAACCATTTAGAGTGATTCGGGAGTTTCATTGGAAGGGTATGATTAGGTATCGAGAAAATATTTTGGAGTTTTGGGTAACTTTTGATGGTCTGTGGAAAAATCTAAGATGATCAACTTGAGCATATAGGTTAGGTTTGTACCCTGACTTTTGTATCTCGTTGTCTTTATTCCTTTGCCATAGGATCGTTTCCATCAGGTTGTGACACAGAACCATCATTGTTGCTTTAGAAGTGTCACGAGTTGGTGGTAGAGCTTACCAAAACATGGATTCCCTAGGGAGACCCTGGTTGCATTATGGTGTCCATGCTATCTCTAATCACTATAGGCTCGGGAGTCCTTGTTGTTTTTTCCTGATTATGGTTTTTGAGCCTCATTTGCATGATTCCTTGTCACTCCTGACCTTACCCTCAGGACTCCCAAAAGACATAATGGGTCTTCTTTTAATCCCTTTTCAGACCCTCTAAATATGAAAATATTGTCAAGCGATCTTGTGGCCTTTCATGCTCGTTAAACTGGAATTTGAAGTCACGTTTGTCCGGTGGTAGTTGTTGAAGAAAAATCTCCCTACGGACAGGTAGATCTCCTCTTGAGAGCTAGACTATTAAATATTAAGACAGAAGACGTTTATCATGGACACTGACTTCCTTTTAGATCCATATAAACTAAGGTATGAGGAGGAAGGAGAAAAGAAGTACCTTTTACCGGTGTTTGTCCCTGCACTATCCGAGTTGAGCTTCAATCGTTCGCTCCTCGATAATCCCTGTAGACCAAAAAAAGTACAACCACTTCCTAGTCTATTGATATTAGCTCGAAATAGACCTATCTATTAGAGACAAGTTCATGTGAGATTAAGCACAAACTAGAAAGAAACAGGCCAAGCGTGTTATATTTGTGAGAACAATAATGAAAGAAACTTACAACCGTAGATGTGAATGCAACAGCTTCATCAAATCCTCTTTGTATAACCCTTTCTCAAAATACCCATGATCAAAATAACAACAGCTTCACTAATTATTCTCCTCCACTTCACTGTGTGTTCCCTATGAGATCATAGGTTTCATGCTGCTAATTCTTCCTCCCTTTCACCATGAGAAGGCCTGTTTAAATAGGCTTGGAGAGGCCCAACTACTTGAGATATATTTAGAGTAAGTTGAGGATTTTCCTCGTTTAGTTATGGATCTGACCTGTGATCATGGCTTGGCCAAGGATTCGAATCCAACTGCCTTCATATATTGAGAGGATCTTCTCCTCGTTCTTCTCAACAAACGAACTATTTCCCACAATAGGTAGCGCTTTGTTAAAAGGGATGTCAGAGCATTATAGCACTCCATGGCAATGTATATGGGGCACCAGCACCCCTAAGTGTAGTAGCACTCCACAAAAAGGACAGACAAGCATTATAACGCTCCCAGATAATCTTTAGGGGGGTGCCAACACTGCTGAGAGAGGTATAGGGGAGCGTTCTCCTCTGAAACTCAATTTTTAATGGTCCTTTGAAATGGTAAGAGATTCATAACCTTTTTAACCCATTCCTGTTCTTCCAAATAAAATGTTTGAGGTGTTTCAAGTGTTCTCTTGATGTTGTTATAGGTACGACATAGGCATTATGGCAATATGCTTTTCCTAACACTTGCGACACTTGTGAGAAAAATGGAACACTTGAAATGACGACACTTGCAACACTATCGAAGTGAGTAATTTCGATGTGTAACAGTAGTCTACCCCTTTTTCGGTCCGGACGGTCAACTGTATGAACAAAGGTATACTCTAAGAAACTTCAATTCTTTAGAAGAGTACTCTTAGGTATCATTTTAACGCTTTTTCGGGCCTGAGGGACTAAATTTATGAAAAAGGAACCCCCACGGAGTCCATAGTTAAGCTCCTTTCAAACTTCGTAAAATTGAAAAGATCGTCGAGTGAACTTATTCTTTCACACTCTTTAAACTAGTCCAAAAGAACATTCTTGACGGAGTCCATAGTTAAGCTTTTTTTAGACTCCTTAAAAAAGAAAAAATGGCCGAGTGATCTTGTCGCTATCACACTCGTTAAAATGGTTTTGAATAAACGTCTTGTCGGTGCTAGTTTACCCCTTTTTCAAACCGACTAGACTACCTTCGAAAAAGGTACCCCAATGGAGTCACATTTTACGTTTTTTCAGACTCTCTAAATATGAAAAACCATCGATCCTACCTTCTCTGGGCTCGTTAAACTTACATCGAAGGATGTTACCATTGTGTGTTTTTTTAACCACATTTGCACATCTGCATCTTTGGTATAAATGTCAGCTCCATGTTTCTCTTAACTGAACCATCTGAAGCATACCTTATACACAAGCCTTGTAGCACTTTGCCTCTACGTCTTGACACCTTTGGCCCTTAGAGAATTTTTCCCACGTGTCATTTCTTTGAACATTAGCCTTGTCCTTGTGCCTTGAACTTGTATGTTTGCAACACTCGTTCCTTCGTTGTAACGTAACATTCTTTTATTCTTTTTCCAAAAAAAAATCATTGAAAAAGACAAAAAAAATCACATATACCCCAAAAAGAGGAAGGGAAAAGTATTTTCTTTATTGGTAGCATAATGAGTCACCCTTGGATAAAGTACATTTGTCCATTTGTTCGTACATTTTTGGGATTTAATACGACCTTAGGAAGATTTTCTCGCTACATAGAGTTGTGTCCTCCTCCGTTTGGTTATTCTTCCAAACATATGGAGAGTTTGCATTGCCTCTTGCCTCATAAACTTATGTTAATGCCATGCTGCCTGAGTCTCATCATTTGTTGTGCTATTTTCCAAGGGAAGTTTTTACCAAGCCTGAGTCGGCCCCTCTGCACTTTGTCTCTTGCCCTCATACCTGGCCATCCTGAATGTCCAATCAAGTATTTCGAAATCAATGAAGCCCTCAGTCTGATCATCAAGATTCTCTAGTCCATGACCGATGAGCCATCAAAGACCTCTAGGTAGTGAAGTCATACACTCATATTACACTCCTACCTAAGTTTTGAATATTTTGAAGTTGTTTCTCAAGATCTGAAGACCTCATCTCCAGCCATCAAGCCTTATCATCTTCTAAGAAGATGGATACTCTACATGTATATCTTTTTGATTTCGATATGTAGCTCCATTGTGTATTGTTCGTGGCTACACTTTATATAGTTATATGACATGGATTTATAGTGTATTTGATTGGTAGCCATGATTTTATTTTACCCCGAGCATGGGTATGCCCGCCTCTGTGAGAGAATTTTTATTTTTGCAGATGGCGCCTCTTGATTTCTGGTCCCTGGGCTCACTTGTTCGCCATATCAGTAAAGATTGTTAATGTATTTCGGCCATCATATGCTCTTCTGACCTCACACATTAGGGGGCATGTGTTATAACCCTAATTTTCACTCGACATGCTTACCTGGCATCAGGCCATCTCAGATTCCTTCTTTGCCAAAGCATTGCTGAACTAATCTTCTTAAAAACACTTTTTATAAAGGCCCACGTTCCTTGCTCTATTACTGCATGCGTGTACACACTAGCTGACCCAAAATAACCCGTGTGTACCTACAAAAGCACGAAAAAAGGAAAGTTGTTGATGGAACACACAGCTTTGGGTGAGTTAACTAAACCTTCCGGCCATGCATGGCTGAGGGTTCGACCAAATACCTAGCTTCTTCTAGCCTATAAAAGAAGGGTTAGGGGTCCCATTTGGAGGAGGAGAATCATAGTAAAGAAAATATACCCGATTGTGCATTCCCTTTGTCCCAACCCTTTAGCCATTCTTGTGCAAAGAGAAATATAGGGAAAAGAAGTTGGAGGAATGTTGAAGAGGAGCCCATGACTAGGTTCGTGGAGCAACGGTCGGCTTCATCATTGTAAGTTGACTTGTTGAAGTTAATAATAAAGAAATACTTTTCTCGTCCCACCATATGAAGTTTTCATGGCTTATTGCATACTTGTTTATTGAATCTCTAACCCATTAATCTATATATCAAATGCATGTGGAGTTTGTTGCTTGTTTTGTGTGAATGCAGGTCATCCTTGGGAGGAGAGTTGCAATCAAAAAGCGATCAAGTGTGAGGACAGATCTACATCAAACACCTGAAATAAGGTATGCTCACTTGATCTTCTCAACTATATATTTGCTTAAGAATAATGGGGATTAGGTCTAGGACGAAGGTAGAAAGTAGAAATCTTTAGGTCTTTTCTGCATGCATAGTTAAACCCTAAGTGCTAGTCCGTAGAGGGATTTCCCACTCACAACACCCCCCCTCCATTTTTAGTTTTTTTTTTTATATTTTAAATCTTCTTATCCATAATTTATCCAGATTGTCTTTTTAAATGCTTATTTTTTCATCTATTTTCATTTTTTTCATTTTTTTTTTCAACGGTGTTTTTAATCATTTTTCCATGCTTCTTTCAATATTAAAAATGTTGTGTACCATTTAATTTTTTGAAATTAAGATTTTTCATATAATTGTGTCTAAATTAATTTATGGTTCCATACTTTTTAAATGCAGTGGAAAATATCATTGTTAACACATTTGTTTACCTTTACTTTAATACATAGAAAATAATTCTAGTTAAATAACATTATTTTTAAATATTTACTAAAACAAATATACATTTTAAATCCATATATAATAAAAAAAACTATAAATTTCGGAACCTATCCGTTTAAAATAACATGTCAAATCAAGCATTTTTATGGAGATAATTGAACAAAAAAGTGATTTTTTTTTTTTTAAATTAACATTTTTTCCCATATTTTTATACATTTCAAGTAAAAAAGTGACAACATTTAATGTCATTATCCTTAGTATAGTGATTCACATACAAATAAAAGTAAAAAGAAAATAATAAAAAATATTCATCATAAAACAACAATAGATACATATTCATTCTTATTTTAAAATCTAAAAGTCAAAACATTACAGTTATAGATGATAAACAATTTGCAAAACTAATTACCGTTTTCAAGGGAATCTTAAAACTGATCAACAATATCATATATTCCAAATTCATCATTCTCAATAGACACATTATCATCTTCTCAGATATTATTATGTGCTTCCATTGTGTCATTTTTCTCTTCCATTGGGTCTTTGATATCAACAAGTTCTCCAAAGTGATCCTTTCCATTCAATCCTCCTAATGGTACTTGAGGTTCCTGTGACA
>JZKD02S2278409.1:495747-528318 GCA_000966675.3 Picea glauca
ATTCTGCAAGTTATAAGAGTTTCATTAGGAGGGTGAGAATTTGTATAATTCTATGTTCTTAGTGCGAAGTGATGCATTCATCAGATAAATAAGATTTTATTTTTGAGACATCAACAAATTGTTCACATACCTCTTCTTTTGGGACTAGAAAATATGATGGGAATACTTTTAATGTAAATGAGGCGTCATATTTTCCACCCAATGAGAAGTTTGATCATAGTGCAAGCAATGTTATTCAACATGTTCATCGGGAAAGTCCTAAATTAGAGGAATTTGAAGGAACCAATGATAAAGAGGAGGAATATGATGGTGATCAATGTGTTCTGCAATTTAATAATATTGAAAATAATCAAAATGTAGGTCGAAGTGGAGACTTTGATCACAGTTTAAATCATCGGGATGATAATTTTCCTCAAAGTGAGGATTTCAAGGTACTGATGAATATTTTCCTCCAAGTGAGCATTTTCAAGGTACTGATGAATATTTTCCTCCAAGTGAGGATTTTCAAGGTACTGATGAATATTTTCCTCCAAGTGAGGATTTCCAAGGGACTAATGAGGATGATGCAAAATTTACCTCAAGTGGGGTTTTTTAAAGTAGTGAAGATGATTATGCCAATGGTGGACACTCTTTACTCAGTGGGGAATTTTAAGGCAAGGTACTAATGAGGATGATGAAGATTTTCCTCCAAGTGAGGATTTTCAAGGCACTAATGAGGATGATGAAGAATTTCTCTCAAGTGGGGATTTTAAAAGTAGTGAAGATAATTATGCCAATGGTGGACAATTTTTTCTGAGTGAAGAATTTAAAGGCAACAATGTTGATGATGATAATTTTCCTCCATGTGAGGATTTTGAAGGTATTGATGAGGATGATGAATATTTTCCCACAAGTGAGGATTTTCAAGGCATTAACGAGAATTGTAACATCCTGCTCTTGTGCGCACTGAGAGAACTTATTCTTTGAGGACACTAGCTTGCAAGTGATCCAGATTATTATACCATTGACCGTTGATTATTATTATGAGGCATTATGGATGTGATTATATGTTATTTTGTTGTATTGACTTAGACAGGTGCTATTGACTCAGTTCTCCTGAGAGTGCAACATTTGGACCTTGAGGATGTTGAGGCATCGATGAAACCCTTGGAATATAGATCGAGTCAGGGAGTGGAATATTGGGGTTTGATTGTTGTATATATATGACATATGTGCATCTGATTAGATGTTATGATTATGGATTTTGTTCTTACATGATTCGTTGATGATGAAGGTTGACGATAGCTTGTCGACCAGACTCACATGTGGAGTAGAGGGGTCATGCACGACTACCAAATAATTTGATGGAGAGGTGTGGACAACAACCCTGCCACAACCTACTAGCATTCCCACCTTGGCTCGAACTGTAGGTTAATGATTACCTAGTTCGAGAAGACCCACGATGTCGTGAGGTCCAACTGCGACAGTTTCTCACAATGATTCTAAGGGGCGCATAATAAGGCAATGGCCTTACTCCTTAGAGGACCTTAGTCTCCCATAAGATCACCTGGCGGAGTATTGAATCTAGCGGTTTTGATGTCTACCAATTCATTCAAGAGGTGAGTTGCACCCTTGGAGCATGGAGTGTGTCCTAAAGGGAACGTCGTGCAAAGGAAACAGAATGAGGTGAGTGGCACCCTTGGAGCATAGAGTGCATCCTGAAGGGCACGTCGCGTAAGGGAAATAGAATGAGGTGAGTGGCACCCTTGGAGCACCTAGTGCATCCTGAAGGGCATGCCACGTTGTTAAATAATAAATGAATAAACCTATATGGCCTTAGAATAAATAATGTGATGAGAAAAATTTAAAACAATTTCCCTAATAAAATGTTGCCCAACCTAGGAAGATAAAGTCTAGGTCTAAGTGATACTTGTGATAAAAATAAAAATAAATAAATGATAATGATAATCATCATTAATCATGTGACGAGAAGGGGGTAAGCAATTCAATTAATTTATAAAAATCTTTTGGGGGATAAAATTTAAAAAGGGGGAAAAGGGGAAGTAATTGTTTTGTTACATATGATAATTAAAAAGGAAAAGGGGAAAAAGGTAATTTTCTACACATGCCAATTTGAGTTTTAAATGAAAAGGGAAAGAGGGAAATTTAAAAGAATTAGGAAACTAGGAAAAAGCGGGAAACATAAAAAGAAAGGGGAAACACAAGAAAAAAATAGAAAGACTAACTTAGTAAGGTATCTAGCATTTAAGAACTTTCTAAATTAAACTCAACTAGTAAATTAGTAAGGGGGTAATTCATTAAAATGTGTAAGGGAATATGGGGACACTTAGGAGAGATTCTAGGGATGCTTTTTGGTGGGTGAGGGAAATAGGAGTAATTAATTAATTAATGATATTAATTTATGGTGCAATGAAGGGGATGGGTGACACATGTACGAGGAGGATTTTTATGAATTAAATTATTGACCAATAAATTAAATGGAATTTTGGGAAAGTAAATGACTTAGAAACTCTATATAAAGGAGGGAGGAGGAGGATGATGGAGGTGTTCTATTATGCATTATGTTACGCTGCACAAATTTAGACTTGACTGACTTAGCTTGTGGGAGTTGAGATACCCATCTCGATGAGGAGTGGTAGTTCGGCCTTGCGAGTCGAGCTGGGAGCTAGTTGTTCTTTGGTTCAGTGTGCATGGACCTTTGTAGCTCATGGGGCTAAGGGGGAAGAAGAGTACCCCTAGCATTGGCTGGGAGGTACCGGTGAAGTCTCATCGGTCGACAAGTGGGAGATGCATGGAACAGATGGGACAATGAATCAAAGTGGACGACTTGGGCTATGGTATGCTTACTTTTTTTCTACATGGTATATTATTATTATACCTTACACTTTCATTTATGTAATTTTAATTGGGTAAAGAAAATGTTTGACTTAGCATTTTAATTGAGAACTTAATTTTCCCATAGCCTTAAGTGCGTTGCTTGACTTGATTCTCTTGGCATTCGATCCTTGATTTTGTGACTGTCCGGTTGGTTTTAATTGATTTTTATGAAGAGTTTACACCTGGTATTCATCCTCATCCCTAGTTCGTCAGTCCATGGCGGAGAAGTCGTCCAGGAGCCGAATCAATGGTCGTCACTTCGGTGCACATTGACCTATAGATTCTATTTCCCTGCTTTTCTATGCATGGATGATGAGCGAAGGATGTTTTTTCCCAACCATCTACCCCTTTTGATTGATCCTGGTTAAGTGATTTTCTTGCTCCTTGTTGCAATTGCTTACCTCTACGATTGTTTATCCCTTCCCTCAACGAACCACTTATGATCCTCTGCATTTTTAATACCTTTCCTAGAAAATTTAAGTCTTCCATATATATTACATTTTCTAGCGAATTTCCCTATGCATTTGATATGTTCTAAAGGAGAACTTACCTTGCGTTTAACCATCTAGACTACGATTTACCCTCTGCATTATTGATATATCTTGATGACGATTTTCCCTGCGTTTTTCATACTTCTGGCATTTTTTATTTTTCTCTACAATATTGATTAGCATTGGATAGTGACCTAATGTTACAGTGCGATTTTATTTTGACTATTTTGGGCGTTGTTACTCTACAATATCATATTTCATGTGATCTCTCTTGGATTCTTACACACAACGATTTGTAATCAAGGTGGTCACAATAGCTCCATCATTACTCTGTGAATTGTTATTCTGTTGGTGAATTACTCGTAGTTTTCAATACATTCGACCACAATGATTCCCTCTGCATTTTATTATGTTTGATAGCATTTACCCTCTACATTTCAATACGCTAAACCCTGAATTTATCCCTCTGCAATTCACTTATCTGATGGTGAAATTACCTTCCGCCTTTGACACATTCAACCACGAATTCCCTCTATGATTCATGGCTTTGATGGCGAATCGTATGCTGCGATTTTGTTATGGTTCCATTGACTATGATAAAAAGCATACTTTTTACTTAACCTTTATTTTTATAAGGTGCAATTGCTTGAGGTAAAACTTTATTATAGAAAATAGAGGCTCTGTGCACGCAGTCTTCCAGAAAAGAGAGACACGAAATGCAACCATGGTACATATATTTGCAACCAGTAATAACGCTAAAATTTAAAATAAGTTGGCGGGAGAAAGGATTGGAATCTGATGCAGGCTTGGGATATGAGGCATTCAAATCATTCTATATTTGTTAGAATTTGGTGAAATCATTGTTGAATTAATAATTTTGTATTACTAAATTATAATTTGATTATATTAGTAGATTCAGAAGTTGAATTCAATCTGAAATTTTGTAGTTTGCAATTGCTCAAATCATAATTTTACAATTAAGTTGAGTGCAACTTCAATGTGGTTTTTAACTATACTGGATTGCGATTTCCATTAACCAAGTGAGAGCCATATAGCAATAAAACTCAACAAATTGTCATGGATTTAACCCAACGATTTGAGGTTAAAACTAAGTGTTTGGTCAGCATTAAAACCCAATGAATTGATGGCTGCATTGACAGTGTATTTAGATGGGTGAACTGAATGCATTGCAGGAATGGGTATGTGCAACGATTTTTCTGCAAATGGTGGTGTCCTAGAGTACTATTATTATTAACTACCATAATTTTAGTGACAACGAATTTAATCAATAAATGGCATGAATGGCAGTATAATTACCACTGCTCATGATTCATGGATTCACATTTATGTATAGACAATGAACTGACATACTGACAACGATTCGATTTAGGTATTAGCAACAGGAATAACATTTTTGGACAGCGATTAAATCACACAACAATGTAACGGCTATGGTCAGCTCCCTTATAATCATATGACAATGAATTAACTAATAAACAACAAGTTTGTTTTGTAGACAATAATCTCACTTATGCTTAATAAACAATGAGTTTGGCCATCCTTGTTGACTACGTTTTATTAGCTGTCGCTGTGAATGATAGCGTGTTTTCATGTGATTAACAGGGTGATTTATAGATGGATGACAAATTGGTTAGGTGTTTATAATTGACAAAATTTTAGTAATTTTGACAGCATTTAAAATGTCAGCAATTCTGCAAATATATCCTTCTTATATAACCTTTTGTTTACATGTAGTTTTTTATGACAAAGTATCCCCTTTTGGACTAGCCTTTAAAGGTATAATGGGATAATCCTTTTCCTTTCTTATCTTTTCACATCTAAAAATTTAACTTTATTTAAGACCAGAATTTCTTTGAAGAGATGTTGAAGAGTGTGCACTAAAGCTGATGAACGTTTGGTGAGTTATGACCTTGATATTCTCAATTTTTTTCTAAAGTTTGTGAGATACAAGTTTTACTTTGACCTTCACTAGTTGTCTAACTCTATTCTCCTTATTAAACCCTCTCTCTCTCTTTATATATATATATATATATATATATATATTTATGGTTAAGAAAATGCCCAATTATTGTTCTCACTATATAGAGATTTAAAATTAAAAATCCCTACGCACGAAGTTTATAATTATTACTCAATTATCTCAGTTTCACAATTCGGGATATTTCATTGATAAAAAGTGTCTCTTAAGGAGGTAAGAACCCATCGGCTAGTTGCACAATTTAATTGATGGTCAATTGTCACCTTGCGTCAGTTGGCCTATCGTTTGGGTTTTGGGGTTAGTCATCTTGTGGTTAGCAGTTAATTCAGTCTCCTAGTGCATTGATGGTAGCTTGGGTTAAAGGTCTAGATATGTTGGTTGTTTTGTGACTACTGTCACGCCTATAACCTGGAAAAAACATGATCTTGGTTGAGGGGATCATTACGCTCCCTAAGGGATAGAGGAAAAGGATAACTTGGTCGAGATCTGTGCTACCCTTTGTGGGCATGGTTCATGGTAGTTGTTATGGGTGTTGGGTTATAAGGCCTTCATGCATTTGGTTGTGCACCATAGAGGTTATAGATGATGGTCGTCGAGGGATTTGTGTCAGGTTGGGGATGTTTTCCCTTAGCTTGTAGGCATGGTCATGTTTGTGTCAGGCGGGTAGTCGTTTCTCCTTGTTGTGTTACGCATATTTCACCGAGTGGCTCTTGTGCCAGTGCATGGAGTCATAGTTGTCCTTTGTCTATTTTGCAGGCATGGTGCTCACCGTCAGATGTGTTGTTTAGTGGTAATCATTGTTGTCATCCAGTTGAAAAAAAAAATTGCACTTTATGCTTCACTTGTAGTCGTATCGAAGGGGTCGGTACTGATGAATATTTTCCTCCAAGTGAGGATTTCCAAGGGACTAATGAGGATGATGAAAAATTTACCTTAAGTGGGTTTTTTAAAAGTAGTGAATATGATTATGCCAATGGTGGACACTCTTTACTGAGTGGGGAATTTTAAGGCAACAATGTTGGTGATGATGATTTTCCTCCAAGTGAGGATTTTCAAGGTACTAATGAGGATGATGAAGATTTTCCTCCAAGTGAGGATTTTCAAGGCACTGATGAGGATGATCAATAATTTCTCTCAAGTGGAGATTTTAAAAGTAGTGAAGATGATTATGCCAATGGTGGACACTTTTTCCTGAGTGAAGAATTTAAAGGCAACAGTGTTGATGATGATGATTTTCCTCCATGTGAGGATTTTGAAGGTACAAATGAGGATGATGAATATTTTCCTACAAGTGAGGATTTTCAAGTCATTAACGAGAATGATGAATAATTTCCCTCAAGTGGGGATTTTTAAAGTAGTGAAGATGATTATGCTAATGGTAGACACTCTTTACCAAGTTGGGAATTTAAAGGAGGTAATGTTGATGATGATGATTTTCCTTGAGTATTTTCAAGGTACTGGCCAATATTTTCCTCCAACTGAATATTTTCAAGGAACTAAGGAGGATGATGAATAATTTCCCTCAAGTGGGGATTTTAAAAGCAATGAAGATGATTGTGCCAATGGTGGAAACTCTTTCTCAAGTGGGGAATTTAAAGGTAACAATGTTGATGATGATTTTCCTCCAAGTGAGGATTTTCAAGGTATTGATGATGATGATGGAAATTTTCCTTCAAGTGAGGAGTTTCAAGGCACTAATGAGGATGATGAAGAATTTCCCTCAAGTGGGGATTTTAAAAGTAGTGAAGATGATTATGTCAATGGTGGACAATTTTGTCCAGGCAAGCAATTCAAAGGCACTAATGGTGATGATGATGTTTTTCCTCCAAGTGAATATTTTAGAGGCACTGATGATGGTGTTGTTGATGATGAAGAAATTCTTATTAGGGAAGAGTTTAATGGCATTGATAGTCTTAAGGGTGATGATTATTTTCCTTCAAGTGAATATTTTCATGGAAGATCCAATGACATTGGTGAGGATGGTAATCATTTTTCTAGTGAGTTTGGTATTCCTCTTATCAAAAAGATTATCAATGAAGATGACGATGGAACTAGGAATGAATATCATGTTCTTAACCATTTAGCTACAACAAATCAAGGTGATCAACATTCTCTTGTTCATTCTCTTGAAAATGTTTTGTATGATATTCCTTCTAGTGATGATGAATTCCTTCTAGTGAGGATGACGAAATAGTGGATACATTGCAAAGAAACATTGTGTATAGGACCAAGACTACACCTTTTTATATCAATCCAAATTATTCTAGTTATACAAGGTCTAGGAAATAATTTCTCACTAAATCAGTTTCCATAAGTGATTTGATTTCAAGTGAATGTTGTCAAAAGAATTGTTTGAAAAGCACGGAATACATGTATGCCTTGAATAAAAGGAAGACATATTTTTCAATGAATAAGAGAATGGAAAATTCATATTTAATGGGGTGCATGATATCCACCAAGACAGGATATGATTATCGCATTGAGAATATTTTACTTTGTAGAAAGGATTTCAAAAAATTTCACTTAATTGGTAATCTTCATTTATCAAGAATCCAAAGAACATTGGAAAAAGATCCTTCATTTTATTCAAAGGTACATCATGGATGAGAGAGTGGGACATTAACAAACACTATATTGTCATGGATGTGTGACTTCTTTTCCAAACATGGAGAGTGTATGCCAGATAGAGATACAATACATATTCCAGATAATCCCTCAAGGAGAGAAATCTACAACTTATACAAATAATGTGCTGAAGGTGTTGAAGGAAATGGTAATTTTCTTACATATGCATATTTTACAAGAACATGGAAGAATCAATTCAACAATGTTTGTATTCCTAAGAAGTCAAGGATGGGGATTTGCAGTATATGTTTTACTCTTAAATCAAGTAGAGATAAATATGAAGGGGTAGAAAGAGGTATGTATTTACTATTTTGTTTTTTTTTAATTGGATAGTTATCAACTATGAATACATATTATCAATAGTTTTAGTTTATGTCATGTGCAAATTCCATAGTCAAAGAAGTTCAAGAACATCGAAATCAACAATCAAGTGAAAGGAAAATGTTGTACAAACATAAAAATAATTTTTATGATGCTCCAAACAAATATTTAGGTATGATAATCGATGGCATAGACCATAAGAAACCACTTCTACCACATTTTGTCCGTACACCCAAAAAATTGCTAAAAGAGAATTTCATTCAGTTTCACTTGGTTGGTTGCATGGTTTTAATGGAAAAATATGGCTAAGGGTTTACTTAAAAACTCCAAATATTCATAATGATGAAAATATGACCATGTCCATAATTCATCATGTTCTCACTTACTGGTATGGAAATATTCCTCAAATTCTATATCTACAATTATACAACACTAGTCGTGAAAACAAAAATCAAATAGTGTTTGGTTATCTAATGTTGGAAACACTCATGATCATATTGACGAAATTTTCATGTGTTTTTTAGTAACATTGAAGAGGAAAAATGTTGGAATCCTACCATCATTAATTGAATGTATTAAGAAATCATGCATTCCATAACTTATTTTTCACATATTAGAAGAAACTATGGACATGCAAATATTTATTCATGGATCACGTGGAGAAGGAAAATGTATTGAGCAACTTAATGGCATTAGCTTCTCACATCAATTTTGTTTCAAAAACTTTGATTGGAAAACACTTATATGGGGAAAGAAGTATTCAATTACTACAGAATGGGGGCCTTCGTCTAGTTTAGAATTTTTTAAGTTCATTCCAGATCATCCAATATTTTCATCAAATTTATTGTTATTACAATAAGTGGCTCAAATCCATAATGCACAAAGGTATAATAGAGATGTAGATTATTCTGAATGCCTGGAAGAAATAAAAATTCCATTAAAGATACATATGAGTACTTTGATGTTGTTGATTCTATTTGGTGGGAGTGTTTTTTCAATGGTCAAAGTGACATAATTTCAATCTCAACAAATGAAGATACATTTTTCAAGACTCCATTTCATTGGCCACAAAATATACCCAATGAATTCTAAGAAAGAAACATTGTTGAACAACAAGAATCTCAAGGTGCTATTGAGTTTACACAAGTAGAGGAAAGAGAAATGTGTATTGGTTCTTGAAGATCACGTGCACAACGCGAAGCCATGGAAGAAATTTACAAGGGTTCAATACATGATATTAAGGAGGGTAGAATGAGTGCAGTCTTAGCGACTAAAGATCCACATGGCTATCCATTCTAGATTGCAAAGGTTATAAAGATTGACAAATAAAATGAAGATGTTATATAAATTGAAGTGCATTGGTATTAAATAGGTACACACCCATTCAATGGTGTGTACAGGACAAAGATGGTGGTTGAGAAACATGTCAGTAGAAAAAGAAAAAGAAATGGTTAAAAAACAACTCGTCGTTGCACTGACTTCTTAAAATTAGAGGATGTTGATATAATTTTTTATGAATTTAATTTAACAAAGAGAGGAAGTATTCACTCCAAGACAACAAATATTATCAAGAGGTCGCTACCACAAGAAATAACTGCAAGATGGGAGTCTATTGAACCTAGTCATAGATCTAAAGGGATTTTGACATCTGAAATGTTCGACATGCATGTAGACTCAGATGGTGCATTCATCGGAAATAGAGAACAATATGGATCATCTACATATTCATCGAATAATTCATCTGAAAACAATGTAGACTCTGATGGTATTTCATAATCCATGAATCAATCTAAGTAAGTGTATGAAACATTTTATGTATTTTTTATCCATATGATGGTTGTATGGTAACTAAAAATGATCATTTTACTTACATATGATCTTACATGAAGTTATGAATCATTTCTATGTTTTTTGAATTATATGTTTTTATTATGGACAATATAATAAAATTTCTTAGCTCATGTATGTTTTGAATATGGACAATGTAACAATACTTTTAAGAAATAATTTATGTTTCATTCAATGTAATTTATATTTACTTTTTTTATTAAAAGTAAAAATATATTAAAAAGTGATGTTGAATTTTTAAAGTATAGGGTGATCTTTTCATGGAATTATGTATTATCTTGTGCTCGGAGTGATAAAATAATATTTTAAAAGTAAGCATTTAAGAGTTGATTTTATAATTTTGTTTGCAATAGTGATGATTTCCTTTACCACTTCAAAACAATGTGTCATTTTAATACCCCAATTTTAGCATGGGTGCTATTGGTAGCATTACTTTTCAATTTGATGATTGATTTTGAGGTTTTGCTTTTAATGGTACCAATTGTTAAGAATAAGATTTCAAATTATATATAGTTTTAACATTTAGAAAAAAAACATTTTTCTTTAGGTAACATGACCTTTTATTTAGGTGATGATTTTAAGGTTTTTCTAAGAAACTGTATGAGTTTTGAAGGCCATGCTTGTAAAATATTGTAATTTTGAACCGGTTAGAAAACAATGGTGCTATCGATAACACCACTTTTTGATTTGGGGGTTGATTTTCATGTTTTTTTATGCAAAAATATGGGTTTTCAGCATTAGAGTTCTCATTTTGAGGTCACGGATCTCGTTAGGTGGGTAACTTTGTTTGTATTGCATTGGGTTGACATTGGAAATAACAATGGTCTTTCGCATGAGTATATAATGTCGTAATCATTGGACAACATGTACTTATTCCAAGGACAACTTCTCAACATGAGAGTATTGGAGCTAGGGATTGGCAAGTCCCTTGCTAAGATAGCAGATGATATTCTCTCGTTGCACATCGTCTTCTTGGATGAGAAATATTCCAATGGTGGATTCAAAGACTCCGAGATAGAACAAGAAGTCCCGACGTAGTCATGAGGGCTTAGTAAGGGAGTCGAATTCAAGGCCTTCTTCAAGGTGTCAAATGATCGTTGATCTTGGTCATTCTATTGATGTTAGTGGTAGCATAAAAAATGTATTTTTGCATAGGTATATGTGTCTAGACATGTATAAATGTAACATACCTAGCCACCCAAAGGCCATGCAATGCTACTTCAAGCCTGCTCTTAGAATTATTTCTCTTATAGAAACCTTTCAAATTAATAAAGATGCATAAAATAAAAGAAACTAAATGACATGCAAAACAATAACCAACCAACATGCATACTCTAAACATATCAAATTTAATGAAAAATAAATACACAAAAGAATTAATTCATACACAGGTAAATAATACCATAACAGATAGAACTTATCTTTTATAGAAAAGAACCACCGACTGGATGCAGACCAAGGATGTTCCACCCAACTGTAGACATTATTGTTCCAGGTCTCAACAACAATGTCACCCCCGAGCTAGGGCTATAAATCCACAAGGGTATTTCCAGAGTGTTACTTGGCTTCCCAAACCAGTCAACACTCAAGCTCTCATAGGATTCCCATCACCCACAATGATCCAAGTACCCAATTCTATTCTACATAGTCTACACAACCCAAGAGAATGGAGCCCCACCCTTCTCTGCCACAAAATCCCTCAAGAAGTCTTTCTCCTTCTAGGCCTCTGGTGCAGATGGTCCTGAATATCCATGTTGGGAATCTCAGGACTCTCAACCATGAGAAAAATTGGACATAGGCCAAGCATCTCATACATGCAAGTCAAAAATCATGGTTGGATTACACCAAAAATATCTATAGCCAATGATACCATGGTTTCTCTTTAGTAGTTCATCTTCCTTTCCCAAGATGAGACACGAATGAGGAGAGATGAGTGGGTGATAGAACTGAATGGAGTGAAGTCTCCACGAGAGGTGCAAAATAGTGATCAAAACAATGCATTTCTTGGGCACACTAGCCTTTTAATAATTGTTTGGGCACTCTAGCCTCTCAGCAGTGTAACAATACATTATTTAATATGGGGTCTCAAAACCTAGGGTGTTATATCCCCTCCCCCTTATTTTGTCACTCTCCTCAGTGCATATACAAACAAGAATCACATTTCCAAAATTTTATTCAAAAAGATGTGGGTACTCTGCCTGCATGGCATCTTCATGCTCCCAGGTAGCATCTTCAGGACCGTAGCAGGTCCAGTGAACTTTTACCAGCTCTATAACTTGATTCTAGAGAATTTTGACTTTTCTATCTGATATTCACACAGAATGGACTTGAAAGTATCCCTCTGTCTCTACCTGAATCATATCCCAATAAATAGCATGGTTAGGACCATGTACATATTTCTTTAGAAACTATACATGAAATACATTATGCACATTCATGGAAACATGAATTGCAAGCATGTATGCAACGAGCATTATTATGTCCAATATCTCAAATGCACCACATAATCTGGCTGCCATCTTTGTACAACTAGCCAACTTCAAAGATCTCTTCTTGGGATTCACTTTCAAAAGCACATGCTCCCCCACTTTAAACTCTCTTGTTGTACTATTCTTATCTGCAAAAACTTTATCTCTATCCTGAGATGCCTTTAAGTTTTTCTTAATCTTAACCATCTCATCTTCCATATCCTTGAGAAAATCTTGCCCAAGTACCACTCTATCTGCTGGGTTTTCCCAGCTGAATGGAGTATTGCATTTCCTACCATACAAGGCTTCAAATGGGCTCATCTTCAATGAAGCTTGATACCCATTATTATAGGAAAACTCAACCAAGTGCAAGTAATATTCCCACTTAGATGGCTTATCCATCACATACATTCTCAACATGTCTTAAATTACTCAGTTGACCCTCTCTGTCTTCCCATATGACTGTGGATGGCATGTTGTGATAAAGTTCAGATTTGTACCAAATCCTTTAAATAATCCCTTCCATAAATTCAATGTAAACTTTGTGTCTCTATTTGAGACAATTGTCTTAGGTATCCCATGTAACCTAGCAATTTACTTCATGTAAATTTCTAGAATATTTGTTGTTGTATGAGTTGTTTTCACAGGAACAAAATGAGAAGCCTTTGTTAATTTATCAGCCACTACCATGATTGAATCGTGTTTCCTCGTTGTCCTGGTAAATTTAGTTATAACGTCAATGATTATCACTTCCCATTTCTTCTCTGGAATTGGTAATGGTTGTAGCAAACCCACTGGGTGCCTATGCTCAACCTTCACTCTCTAACATTCCATACATCTGGTGATATAATCAACAACATCCTTTTTCATCCTTGGGAAAAAGAATTGGCTTCTTACTGTTGTAATTATTTTCTGGTAACCGGGATGTCCATCATATGGAACATTATGCACTTATTTTAACACCAAACTCCTAAGTTCTTCGAAGATAGGAACATAAATTATATTTTTATGCATAAGTAATCCATATTCCTTTATCTCATACTCTTTTCTTGTTGTGGTACATACTCTTACTGCAATATTTCCCTTACTTGTAGGTAATGTTGATCTGTAACAACAACATCTAAAATTATGCTCTTTAAGTCTGATTGATGCTTACTGACAACTGTAGAATGCATGAGATGTACTCTTCTACTAAGTGCATCGAAATATTTATTTCCTTTTCCTTTGATATGCTTGATATCAAAGTCGTATTCACTTAAAAATTCCAACCATCTTGCTTGCCTGGAATTCAAAGTTGGTTATTCAAAAAGATACTTCAGACCACTATGGTCTGTTCTTAATTCAAATCTCTTCTCCATGAGATAATGCCTCCACATATTTAATGTGTGAACAATGGCGGCTAGCTCCAAGTCATGTGTGGCATAGTTCCTCTCATGTTCCTTAATATTTCTTGACTCATAACCAATGACATGCCATTTTGAGTGAGGAATCCACCAAGTCCTTCCTTACATGCATATGTGCATACCACATAACTTTCATTTGGGTTAGTAGTATTTAACACAGGCGCACTAGTGAGTAACTCCTTCAACAAGTTAAAGTTATGTTCACATTCAGATGTCCATTCAAATTTCATTCCCTTCTTTTTCAAAGAAGTGACGGGATGAGAAATATTAGAGAACCCTTCTATGAACCTTTTGTAGTAACCAACTAATCTCATAAAAGATCTGACTTCCGAAACATTCCTAGGTGTTGGCGATCCTCTAATGGCTTCGATATTCTCTGGATCCACTGCTATACCCTATTCCAAAATAGTGTGCCCCAAGTAATGGATTTGTCCTTAATAAAAATAAAAATTACTCATCTTGGCATACAATTGATGTTCCCTATGTACTTACAATACTAATATTAGGTGATGTTCCCTATGACTTAGAATAGACAAGTATGTCATCCATGAATGTTATTACAAACTTATCCAAATAATTTTTGAATATGCCATTCATTAAGCACATAAAGACAGTTGGTGCATTGGTCAGTCCAAATGGCACCACTACAAATTCATAATTCCCATACCTGGTTCCAAAGGCTATCTTATGGATGTCTTCTTCATTTATTCTTACTCGATGGTATCTTGATCTTAGGTCTATCTTCAAAAATATATTTTCTCCTCTTAGCTAATCAAAGAGGTCATCAATTATGGGTAAACGATAATTTTTCTTTATAGTAGACTTATTCAACTATCGAAAGTCAATACATAGCCTCAAGGTTCCATCCTTCTTTTTGAAAAAGAGTATTGGCGATCCCCAAGGTGAAACACTTGGGCATATGTACCCTTTCCTCAACAATTCCTCTAGCTACATTTGTAATTCTTTTAACTTTGGTGTGCTTATTTGGTAAGGCGTTTTTGACACCGGGGAAGCTCCTGGCACTAAGTCAATAGGGAAATATATTTCATGATTTCGTGGAAACCTTGTTATTTCCTAGAATACATCCTCTAATTCTTGCAGTATTGTAAAATATTTGAGGCTTTGCCCCTTTGTCCTTTTCAGCTCCTCCACATGGGCTGCATATAACTGACACCCTTTTCTAAAACATCTCTTCAGTTGTAAGGATGAAATCTCCCTTGTAGATATGGGTCTTGGTACAACTTTCACAATGCTCTCTTTTCCATCTCCATCAAGACATGTAAATGTATTGTTATGACAATCTAGGACAACATGATGTTTTTCCAATGAATCCATTCCAATAAGAATATCGTAAGATCCCAATGGCATGATATTCAGATCATAATTGGTATTCTCACCATTAATACTTATGGAACAACCTATGACCATATCATGGATTCTCCTTTTGGTTCAAGTGGATAGCTAAACCAAAATTTATTTCGCAAGCTTACTTTTGTCCAAATGTAATCTATCCACTATCTTAGGATCAATGTAACAATGGCTTGCTCTTGAATCAATTAAAATAACAACAGACTGATTAATGATCTTACCTTACACCTCAATCATGTTGGATTGATGTTCTTCTTGTCGATCATCTAAGTATGCATAAATTCTTCCCATGTCTTTGATTGTTGTAGCCTCTTAGATGTTGTGCATGGTATTCACTATGTCCTTTCTGTGAGGGAGATCCTTGTATAGGTGATCTTCCTTGCACCCCCAACATTGGATTGGTGGTCTCCCCCTTTTTCCTAAGGAGTCTTCTTTCTTGGGTTCATCCTTGGCATACCGGTCTTGATGATTTTTATTAGGCTCATTTCTATTGAAAAGAGGTTTGAATCCCTTCTTCCTTTGATTAGAATTCTCCTTCTTCTTATCCTTCCAATATTTTTTCATGGACTCTTTTCCCTGACCTTGCTCATACACGTACTTGGATTTCCTGATAGCCTCAATCAAGGTATTAGGTTTATCATACCAAATATTTTCTTTATAAAAGGATGGAAGTCAACTAAAAAACCTTTGTATTTTCACTTTTTCATCATTTATAAACCCAACATACTTTAACAACCCCAATAACTTCTTCTCATACTCTTCCATGGACATGCTTCCCAACTGGAGTTCAAAGAACTCTTGCATTTTCTTGTCATAGAAATGATCTAAGAGGTACTCCTTCTGAAAATACTTCTTGAACTACTTCCAAGTGATCTTGTTCTCATTAATATGTTCAACTTTCTTTAATTAGTCCCACCACATAGAAGCCTTCCCATGCAAATGTTAGGTGGAAATTCTGGCTTCTAGGTTTGATGAATAGTTATGCAATTGGAAATATATCTTGAGTCCAAGAAACCAAGCTTCAACATCATCTTCCCTTTCCCTTTCACCATAAAAGGATGGTGGCTTGATCTTCTTCATCTCTCCTTCCAAACTATCCATTTCATGCCTTATTCTTTGGTGGCTAAGAGGAGACACCTGTGGACTTATTATGGAATCTTTAGATGCATAAGACCTTCTTGTTGAGTAAGGAGGTGAGTGATATCTACGAGCTCTGCTAGCACTCCTAGAATAACCACCTCTTCCATGATCATCTCTTCTTTCATGATACCTACCTTCTTCCTCTTGCTTTGATCCAATTCTTTTTTTCCTCTGCAACTGATTTAAGATTTGTAGCACTCGGGCATTTATCTGACTTTGCTCTCTCATCAACCTCTCATTGTCTACCTTGTAGCTCTGTACTTCTATTTTTAGGCTTCTTACAGTTTCTATCAATGTTTCTTGCTCCCCTTGGCCCTTGTGTCAGTTGGATCCTATCTCTACATTACCAACTTTGGTATTCTGGCCTTCGGCCCCTTTATCATGGATGGAGGCTCCCTCACCTTCTTCCATTTCTTCAATATGCATTCAGGTGCACGTGACCATTTTGTTAGAATTAAACATATGAGAAACAAAATTTGTCAACAATGCTACAGGTCCTTTCAACTCATGAATAATACATATAAATAACACTTTCATGTTATCCCTAGGTCGATACAAAAATCAATTCTCCACAAGCGCTTCCTTTAAACCACTTTCCCAAGTGACCGTAGCTCAAAACTACGACCAAATCCTTCCTTATCACTTTTCCTTCCTCAAAACAAAATTCTACCACTAGCCTCCTATTTACTCTGAACGAAGTCTCATAGGACCAAGGGACATGACCAAGAACTTAGAAGGAGTCACTTATCCAGGATGAGATCGATGGTCATAATCTAGTGCGGAGATTGTAAATGCATATGAGTTAACGTCGGGACCTATACCCGTAATTTAAATTCAATACAATTTATTTTTTAGTTTGAAATCCTATCATAGATCGGATGATCCATGTTCATTACGGAGATTATAAATGGTAGTGGTGGATCCTACGTTTGGCGGACCCGTAATTTTATGAAATATGCCACTATCAATTTGAAAATTGTTTGGAACTTTAATATTAAGTGGAATATTAAACCAAACCTCCATTATATATTTGTAGATCTATTGGCCCATGACCAAGTTTTGAGGAACACTTGGTCATATTTGACCATTTTTGGGACTTCAATAGCCTATCGAAGATGAAGCACAAAGCGAAGCGGAAATTGTGGAAGTTAGACCCCCTTTTTGGGTCCTTTTTGGGTTTTGGGATAATGTAATGGGAAAGGGATGTCAGCCCGTGGGTTCACCCATGTTTAGGCTCACTTTTGTTATGTATAAATAAGTATCTAGACAATGTAAGAGGATATAGAGGGCTATAAGCTTAGTGATAGATCGACATCTATGTGATTGACTTGCAGAGATGAGTGCAAGTGTTGTAAGTGCTGAGTGCACAGATTGTAAGGAGGCTTTGTGCTAGATCTACTCGAGGAAGGAGGATCTACTGAGGTGCGTGCAGATCTCCTATCCTATGCGGAGTAGGATTTGATAGCTCTGTGTTGTAACTAGATTGATTGAAGCTAATAAATAAGAAGAGTTTGTGGACGTAGCTCCAGGGTGGGGGTGAACCACGTAAATATTACGTTTTGTGCTTTGTGCTTATTCTTAGATGTGTTGTATTGCTAAGTGCTTAGATGTGATTAGATAGACTCACTTATGCTTAGTGCTAGAGATGTATATGAATGCTAGACATGGATGATTTAAGGATGGAAATTTATTTTAAAATGTAGAAACCTTGGCGAATCTTACTAATCCTTCATATGCCAACTATAAATGTTTGGTGATATTTTTGTAAAAATATTCAAATTTCTAAGGATTTTATATAGTTTTTATAACATTTT
Organism: Picea glauca; assembly: GCA_000966675.3. Classification (NCBI taxonomy): domain Eukaryota; kingdom Viridiplantae; phylum Streptophyta; class Pinopsida; order Pinales; family Pinaceae; genus Picea; species Picea glauca. The sequence continues at coordinate 514,102 of JZKD02S2278409.1, forward strand.
GGCAATTTTTAAGGTAAAACAATTTTATTCTATAGAATTTGGGCGAATTATTTTTAAAATAGCGAATCTCTTTCTTGGAAAAACCTTGGAAATTTAGCCCATGAACCTTGGAATATGCTAAGTGCTTGATCTACCAGATCTGATGTGTCTTGTTGTTTCTAAGTGCTAAAATAACCTAGACCTAAGTGAATGTTTTCATAATCTGTTATGTTAGTGAAGTAGATCTAAGTGGAATACTGATGATTGATCTATGCTAAGTGATTTCTAAGTAATATAATCACAGATTGGTGTCCTAGCTAAGGTTGCAGACACCTGAGTCTCACAATCACCCCTGCCTCTACCTCGGGTGAGACTTCATCTGTTTCGTAGGTGTTGCCGAAAGGGATGATAGTTAGGGTTTTTTTGGTGTGTTGTTGTAGTGATGAACCCTGTGTCTGCCCCTGTGCCAACAAATGGTTCTGTTGTCGAGACCTAAAACTGTGATTGCTGGGAACTAAGGGAGAATAAGATTTGTGCAAAGATTCGTCCTGAATTGTTGAAGCTCTGTGCATGGAACTGTGCCCTAGTGTGCAGTATTTTACTTGATCTGAAAAGCTCAATGTTGAAAAGAGAAGGCCAAATCTGAAGAAAAGAAGCAAGATTTGAACGCTTGGTGCTCTAAGAAAGGTAAAAGTGGAATTTTCTGAAGAAAAGAGGTCAGATATGAAAAAAAGAGGTAAGATATGTAGCTCAAGGGTCTTATAAAGGTAAGAATAGTTAAAAGCTCTTAGATCTGAAAGCTTTGTGCTCTGTAGAAGTAAGATAAGTGGAATTTTTTGTTTCTAGAGTATGGATCTAGGTATTTTTGATAGATTTTGTCCTAGCTTGAAAACTAGGGAATTGATAGATAAAAGAAAGTTTGATATGACTAGATCTGATAAGCATAATGATAGATATGTTATACCCATGCATAGAAAGAATGTTTGGCCTAACAAATGGATGCAAGATCCTAGAAAGATTTTTTTGCAGGCTAGCTACCATGATCCTAGTGCACAGTACAGAAGAGGCAGGGCATCATTTAAGAGAAATATAGGATTAACCCTATGTTACAGTTGCAGAAAACTAGGCCATCTAGATAAGGAATGCCCTGGTGGGAAACCTAGTTGCCTATGTTGTAAAGCCTTGGACCACGAAGTGTTGGATTGCCCTAGAATGATTGCTAAGCTTGACAAAATGAATATAAATGAAGAAAACCCTAAGGCAGATCCATAAATAGAAGAGCCTCAGAAAGAATCAGAAAAGATATTACTTCAGATGAAAGACACCTTGGATGACCACCGACATGCTATATTATCAGAGTTATTTAATGAAAAAGAATGCATCGAGGTAAGAATAGGAGACTTCAACATTGACTGTGTTCTGGATGAGGAAACACAAGTGAATGTTATGACAGAGAGAACTTGGGAAGCTATAGGAAGAACTGCTATGATCTCTTCATTAAAAGGAACATGGTTATTAAGAGGAAAATTGGTAAACCTATGTGGAAGGCTCACTCAGATATCTATGCATGTCAAGGGAACTTCGAAAAAATAATATTTTGAGATTATCAAATTTATTGAAGAATGTGCCCTGTTTACTATGTTACTTGGAAAACCTTGGATTGAAAGAGATCAAGCCAGGAAGAAGGAATAAGAATAGGTTTTAGAACAACAGAGACAAGAGTTAAAATATTTCATGACCAGAAGGATCACGCAGTTGATTGAATAACAGGAAAACAAATCAAAGCTATTTGACATTGGAAGCCCATATGTCCAAGCTACAAATGCATTAGGGGACTCACAAAAGATTGGAGTATCTGTCTCACATATAGAAGAGGTATTACCCCTGAGTCCTAGGAAAGGACCTCAGCAGCACGAAGTGCCTATGCCCAAGGAAAATAAGAATCAAAATGGGAAAAGAACTACTGAGATGAAGCTCAGGGGGAAGAAGGATAGAAAGATGAGTAAGAAGAAGGCTAAGATTGAAAAGTTACAATAGGTTCCAGAGGGAACCTCTCTGAAAGAAACTTTGCAAAATTGGAGCTTCGTCGGGATATCAGAACAACGACATGGGTCATTTTGCCATGGCGAAGAAATATAGTTGTTGGAGGCCGATATATCCATTTGACTACCACTTCAAACGGATCAAAAAGCATTGATGACTCATCACCAGAGCGTTAGACCGCACCATAATGGACATAACAAGAGTTAATGAAGCCCCATATCCATTACAAATGATCCGTTACAGAGTTACTTACTTATTCCATTGCGCCATGCATGGGAGACACTTTTTGCTAATTGTGAATTTGAGCCCGCAGACTACATGAATTGTGAAAAATGATTACTCCACTCTTGCTCTCTACCCTATTACAATACCTACGCTACTTTGAGATCCTGAGATATTGATCCTGAATGTATATGTCCGACGAATTTAGCACAGCTAAAGAATCTATAAGGGAGGTACTCACTAGCCTCAAAGCTGAAAGAGTCACATCAGAAAGAGGACTGTCTATAGGTTTACAAGAATCATCGACGAGAGGAGCACAAGCCTCCCCATCGACTTCTCAAGTAGGAACATCCCGAGCCAGCGCAGAAAGAAGAACCAAACATAAAAATGATGTGGTCAGTGCAAAGTTGGTTCCATCCATCCTACCTTCTTACATACCACCTCTGAGTGGTGCAATTAAAAGAGACAGTGTGCCTAGATACTTTGAGTACACTGTAGTAATTGCGTACCTGCCGAAAGGGTAAGCGCAGTCCGTGTATATCAAGACAAATTTTCACCATTGAAGTTTAGTGACTTCAACTTGGGAGATCGTAAAGTCTATAGAATGCTTTCCCCATACAAGTACCTAACTAGAACCAAGGGAAAGAATTCAAAGATTGTCCCTCAACAATGGACGATGAGCCTCATGCAGTCCACTCTGCTCAATGTGATGAAATTCCCTCACTTTGACAGACACCATGAAGTTAATGCATGTGTAAAGTTGTTTTTGTCCTTCTACAATGAAGCATACCTTTGGTTGAATCGTCGTATCACTGTGGATCTGACCTTGATCAATCAGATCATAGGGTTGAGCATGTAGGGCCCTAACCCACAGAATTTTTACCCTGGAAAGAATTCAGAATGAGCATTATCCCAGAGGATTAAAGAAACTTATGGTGATGTTGAGAAAGGCACGTGAGGCTACAAGGTAGCTTCTATAGAGAAAGGTGTAGTGCACCTCACCTATCAACTGATCGCAGGGAAGTTGGTATGCAAGAATCGACCCACGCAAGTATCTGACTTTGTAGTCAACCCCGCAAGGAAGTGCACAGAGGGATTACAGATGAACTAGGCGAAGTACCTAGTGAATCAAATAGAGATTGACTGCAGAGAAGCCCAAGATCAGGGGCATGAATTCCATTTTAGCTGGCTCCTGATACTTATAGATTTCATTGCATGGGAGCTTCAGAAGGTGCAACCTTCCTGGACATCGATCCCTTCGAACCATTGGCCACGAAGTTTAGTACACTGTGGTACTCAAACGATATGAACAAGCAGTGGAAATCCAATGTCATCTTCCATACCTACTACAACCAGTTGAATATCACCATCCAATATGATCCTCGGGTGACCCCGAATACCCTCCACAGGTTTTGGCCCCTAATGAAGTTCAATGCAGAATGCCACTTCATTTATATAACAGTGCACACTAATGAGATTAAGCAACATTTGCAGCCTTATTATAAGCTAACATAAGAAGACTTGGAGGATATCACCAAGGAATGGTCGGCGAACCTCCTTGTTTCAGCAAACCCCGCAGACCTATCCGACATCGAAAACCCATAAGTTGTGCAGTATACACCTGGGCCAAGTAAGACAAAGAAAACAAAGAAGACAAAGAAGGCTGAGAAAGTCCAGGACATAGACAGCCTATCTGTGAGGACAGATTCCATTACATCATATTAAGGAGGTGATGGTGAAGACTTACAAGAAGTTGAACAAAAACCAAAAGACGAAGTAGAAACCATAAAGAAGAGGAAAGGTTCGCCTCCAGAACCTTCCTCCTGAAAGAAATCAAAAACTCCTGTAACTAAGCTGCAGACAACACTCACTCCAGATGACTTCAGTTTCCTTATCGCAGCTATGAATGAAGCCATAGAAGAGATAACAGAAAAGAAGGAATTGAAGCAAGAGACAATGTATAGAAGAATTGAGATCGAGCTCCAAGGAGTGTAGTGGGCACTTCAGTCGAGTCACGCAGTCTCCACTGCACTCCTAAAAGAAGCAACAACAGAAGAGGAAGATGAACCAGTTCAACTCTGCAAGATTGTTGACACAGTCGAAGTATGCCTTCGGAGAGCACAAGAAGAAACAACGCAGGTGTTGGCGGGCAAAATTGACCGTCCATCAAATGGGAGAGTGGATCCTATCCGAGGTTGTCTAATAACCCAAGCCGTTTGGGATAACCCACCCTGACGGTTTTAGCGGCTCCATTAGCTGATCTAAGTCCTAAGAAAACAAAAAAAGAAAACTACTCTAAATTAACTAATCTAACTAAAAACAACTATTAAAACAAACTAAATCAAATCTAACTATTCTATATACAATATACTATCTAATACTATGCTAACTCTAAGAAATTAAATATCTAACTACTAACAGAAATAAATCTTATTCACAAAATGTACAATATTTACAATTTACAGATTTGAATGAAAACCTGAAAAACTCATTTGTATTCTGTCCTAAGACAGCGATAACTATTGTTTTTTGATTTTATAATTTTATGAAAAGAAATAAAACAAAAACTAACTAAACTAAACAACTAAAATACTAACTCTAACTACAAATCTAAACTACACATATATCTAAATAAACTACTTAAATTATACTAACAAATAAACTATTTAATACTAAAAAACAAACTGACCTGAAGGAACGCTCTAGGTTTGTCCTGTGTGTAATGATTGTCTTAGCTGATCGAAGGGAGGAAACCCGCACCGGATTCTCCACGAGCTTCTCATAAACAAAAAGCTGCAGTGCTCTTCAAATATGATTATGGTACAAACAAGACATAAAAACTAAAACAATCGTATGATTTATAAATCTTCACAGTTAGATAAACCTGTATGCAAAGATCTATACAGAATGATTCAATTAACGAAGAAGAGAAATCTATGATTCATTAACTGAAACGAAGTAATTGTTGTGTATTTAAATAATGAAAGAGATCAGATATGGATAACACATTAATCAAATCATATCATCCTGCAATAGATTATGATAGCTAAAGTAGTCTATAATCAACTGCAAACTGATATGCATAAACTTGAAATAAAAGTTTTATATATTGAAAGTGAAAGCTGTAACAAAACATCAACTTTCATATCAGTCTGTATCAGAAATCCATAGCCTAGTTCTCCCACAAGTGAGGATGATTCTTATCACAAAAAATAATAAGTATTTAAAGACCTTCCACAGGGTAAAACATCCCTGTGGAAGTTATCAAAACTGTTTACACAAATCTGGGAAAATATCCCAAGTTTGACTAAACTAACAACCTAAAATAAAAACTATATCACACAAATATCTCCTAGACTACCACAACATGCCCAATGAAATTCAAATGTACCTGAAAGAGGTAAAAAATGGACAAGTTAAGAGGATATTTTGTTGATAGAATTGACAAAAATCTAACCCTAAAGACTAGCTACAAAATCTTGTGATTCTGTAGCTGGTCTAAATCCAACACAGAATCATATTAAACCAATTCAAAACTCAATTAATCAAATTCACACAATAAAACAAATATCGAATCATTCAAATCAAAATTGTTATACTAATTTAAGAGCAAACAAAACTAAGATCAATCAAATGATTACAGAGATGTATGTACTATGTTCCATATGTTGTCACCAATTCGGGTATACAGAATCATATTGGATAACCAACCACAATGAAATCAATTCATAACCAATTGAAATCACAAATAGTTGCTTCAGCTATCCACAAGATCACTTCGAATCCAAACCAAATTAACATGATCATTTTCTCAAATTGATCGCACTATATTAAACATAACAGACAACCCATGCTATTAGCGAATCAAATCAAAATTGGTGTGTAAATTATCACAAATGAAATCATAATGAAATTAATCGATTGATAACATGATCTGTAAGAGTTGTCCAATCATTTGTTATTTCTAATTGGGGCAGACAAAATCGATTGACATTCAACGAAATCATTTCTTGAATTCATTTCAAAACGAATTATTAACCGAATTTTCTCATATGAATTCGACAGAGATAACATAAGTCGATCTGAGTTAACAAACTCGTTTTGAAAATTAAAATCAACAGAGTAGCATCCAGTCTATTTTTGATACGGATCCAACTCATAAAAATGATCGTGCTAACTCAAGATACTGAACAATCCAATCAAAAAAAGAGTGAATCGAACAGTTTGAGTTTGACATAGTCATTGTGAATCAAAACAGTTCCATGATTTGGGCACAGAGATCTTTTGCACAGGTCAGATATAATCTAAATCCAAACGAAAATGTTGACAAAACAGAATCGTTTTTTCTGATTTAATAGACTACATCACATTTATCAAGCCAATTCAATCCTATGAAATTGTTTCAACAATCAAATCACAAAAACTAAATTAGAGCCATTGATATCCAATGATAGAAACATCATGTTAAGTCAAAACAGAACCATGTCCTAATTTTAGCGTAAAAACCTCCTGTTCAAGTTGGATATAAACAAAATCCAAGCGAAAGAAAACACCATTGATTTCGTTAACTCAAACCAACAGACAAACGAATCAAACCCAGTGAAAACCAATCAATTGCTAAACTGGGCACGACCAAATCGTGTAACCAAATCATAACTTCAGTTAATTTTAGCAAAACAAAAACAATGTACAGGATGAACAACATAATTGTTTTTGATATGGCTATAATAGAGTCATTTCGAACAATGGACATAATTATTTGAAAGCCAAACTCAATTCATTATATTAATCCAAACAATTGATAAAACAGAATTGATATCAAAATTCATACCTGGATGATGAGTAGACAACTTGGTCATAATAGTTTGAAATTGACGAAGGCTGTAGCCGATTCGACATTCCTAAATACGATGGAACCAATGGTTTTCTTCTTTTTGTCATTATCTTGAAGCTTATCCCTTTGGCTTGTCAACACTGCAACTTGGTTTTCCAATGATTTGATTTTCAACTGTAATAAGGGAACGTCGGTATAGTAGCATTCCAACCACACATTACATTGGTCACATGACGACTGTCTGGGCTTCGAAATTGCAGATGAGGGTTTGTTTAAATCGCCGAGGGTTTCGTTAGGTAGCTTGATCCCTGGGTAACTAGGATTGTTCCTTATGCATGGCGGAAAATTAGAAATGAAGTCATAGGGTGGCTCGGAGCACAGACCTTGGGAGTAAGGGTACTCACTAGCTAGGAAGCGTTCGATGTTAGAGTCCGAGTCTTCACTGAGGACTATGGGCTTTTGATCAATACTTGGTTTAAGTTTATTTCGGGCCAGTCTCGATATAAGTCAAGAATTATTTTTACCTTTTCCATCGACAGTAGGGTTACCTTTAACCTTTTTACTCACAGGCTTTTTTATAGCCTCAACCTTGTCTGCTAAGACATCGGGTAGGTCGATATTAGGGTCGATCGAGGGTTTGGGAAAGGGAAATAGGACATGGAAAGGCACGAGTGGCTCGACCATAGTTTCATTAACCACAGGCTTGTCAATTTGGATAGGCTCTGTATCAGCAAAACCATTTTGAGAGATAAAATCTTGCCAACTATCACCGTGGAGGTTTAAATGATGAACGACGATGAGTCTGATCAGGCCATGGTGAAACAAGCTACTGTCGGCCTTCTCTCGTTTAAACCTCTTAGCCATTTTATAAAGAATACGCTGGAAATAAAATGGCATATTCAATGGATAACCCATGAAATTCATTAACAGTTGAAGGTGATAAACAAAATCCAGTCCATACTGACCCTCACAGGTCACGAATTGTTTAACCACCATCAAAAGATCATTCCACCTTGGTTTAAGCATGGAAATGGGCATACCTCTGTCACAGGATGTGACCTTCCGTGAGAGGAACAATAATGACCATGGCACCTCCTCAACTTTAGAGTTTTTAAACCATCGCTGGCCCGTGGCTGCTAATGTTGTGGCAGAGCTGATGAACGCTTCACTGATTTCAAGTTGAATGTCACCTATCTTGGCCCTACACCCATCAAAAGTCAGGGTGAACGGTTGTGCAACAAATAGATTAAAACCCTCAAACCTCTGTACAAACGTGAGCCAACCATTATCTTCTAAATATTTATGGGCGTTATCGAACAGTAGCAGGGCTTGACTACCGTTCGGCTCAATTCACACCACCGGTGCCATAGAGACGAGCAGACGGTAAGCAATGTGAACGAGCCAGGGTTTGAACATGGCATACACAAGAGCAGAACGCTCATAGGCTTACTCAATGCTAGCAGAGGTGAAACAAGGATAGGGGTAAGCATTAATGACACCGTGCAAAGGTGGTGGAGCTATTTTTGTCCATGTAGAATAGTCATTACCATGGTACAACCGTCGGCGCTTTCAAATATTCAATTCACAACGCATATGTGTTACAACTATTCCACTTCAATCAATCAATAGAAACCTTTGGTAAGTGGATAAACCATTCACACAATCAAAAGTTATGCCATAGTTTTAAAACCAAACACACAAATCGAAACCAATACCAAGTGTTGTATGAAACGATTCACACCAAGGTTTTAAACGATAACACCAATGCTTTTTCATATAATCAATATGCCAAGTGAATTGATCAAATAACATGTAAATCCAATCGCCAATGCATCACAATTCAATCACTCATGAAACGAAATTACATAATCAATCAAAGAATGTCAAATGAGTACAGATCAAAAGGGTTTTGCCAACTGCATAATGATAAGTAAAATGTAAACGCAATGGGCATATCGACAAGAATGATAATGAAAATTCATTGAATATTTTAATGCGACTTCGAAAGACCAAGTTTTCACACTTACAGTCGTGAAAAGAAGAGCGCAGGTAAGTGTGTAAATAGTGCAAAAAAGTGTCGTTTATTTGAGAATTGCGATGAAAAATTAAGGTTTGCAAAACATTGGTGTAGGCAGATTATAAAGACAGTATAAAATTTGAATTGGCTACCAACAATGGCGACACACTGGTAGAAGCAGTTATCTCTGCCAAAAGAACAAATTCAGATTAGGATAGCAAAGATAATTCCAACTCAAAAACAACAACCAGAAAATTGTATGAACATCATCATTAACCAACTATTCCGGCGGTATTTTAAAAGATGAAAACAGATAACAGTCTTAAGACCAGCGAGTCACGATATTAAATATAAAAAATCCAATACTGTTGACAGAGCCACTACTGCTAGCAGGCGTCCATAGCCTCGACAGGGTCACCATTTAACCCACTCTAACGTCTGTATCCTGCCAAGAAGTTCCAGATCAGAATAAAGGGCATTTTATGGTTAAGAGGTTTCTTATTTGCAAATTTTCATAGACCCGACATTGCTTCGCTGCCAGCGGGCCTGTTCAGTACCCCGACGAAGTTCTCTTGGCATCATGCATGCATTTACCTACTGCCAGCAGACCTGTTCAACATCCCAGCAGGTTTACAAGCACTTCCCACAGCTCTATTAATAATTTGTTTTGTTTTGTTTTTCTTCAAAGATATATAGTTGAGCGGGGTGATGCTGAAAATCATGATATTTTAACATATTTTTTTCAGACCTCATCAGAATTTTTTAGAACTGTCCTTTATTAAGATCCAGAGATGTTTCATTTACAAAAACAACTTCCTAAGGTAGGGAGACATCCTCTGAGTCATTCCCTTACGGAATAGGGACAGCATAAAAATATAATAGATGATCATGACAAACTTTACTCAGAGATCAAAATCAGTCAACTTCTTTCAAACAACAGACTTTTTGCCAATCACAGATATAACTTTCAAAAATATACCATTGATGTTTATACACTTTTCTTAGCAGTTATTTCAGTGAAGGAATTTTCTATTTTCTTTGTCTGAATAGCTCAGTACACAGGTATGTGTATTTAAAAAAACACAAAATGATAAACTCAAAGGAAAAAATCAAAAACAAAAGAAAACGAAAAAGCAAACAGAAGCAAAATATGTACATAATATACAAGGGTTGTCATCAAGCAAAGTATCTTTTCAGGGCTTGGCCATTCACCAGATAGGTGTCAATTTGTCCTTCTAGATTTTGCAATCGAAAAGAACTGGGACCCAACTTTTCGGCAATTAAAAATGGTCGAAGCCATAAGTTTTGAAATTTTGTGTGCTCTCCCTTTCCCTCATGTGGTTTGTCCCATTTCAAGATGAGGTCACCTACTTCAAAATTCCTATCAGAAGTAGAGTTAGAATCGAACCAACTTTTAACCAATAGTTGATGCTGATCTAACTTACATTTAGCTTGGGCTCTTACCTCTTCTAGCTTCATCAAAGCATTAATTTGGTTTTCCAAAGGGGGAAAATCTTCTTCTTGGGCTTTCTGTGACAACTGTAGCAAAGGTAGAAGAATGTGAGGTGGCAGAATTGCTTCTCTGCCATAAACGAGAAAAAAAGGGGAGTTACCTACAACATCTTTTGGTGTTACCCTATCATCCCATAGCGTGTTTAATAGTGCATTGTGCCAATTTTTGTGATTTTCAACTACCGTTCTTTTGATGATTTTAATCAAGTTCTTATTTGTTGATTCTGCCAATCCGTTTCCCTGGGGGTAATAGCTAGAAAAATACTTCAATTTAATTCCTTTTTCCAAAGCAAACTCGCTCATCTCAAGAGAGGAAAAGTAAGAAGTGTTATCGAATACTAAACAATCAGGGATACCAAAACAAGCGATAATATTCGAATTTAGAAAGGCAATTACCTGACTGGTGTTGACGGTTCTTAACGCAACAACTTCAGACCATCGGGTAAAGTAATATGTGGCTATCACAATAAACTTGCGTTGTTGTGAGGACAGGGGGTTGATTGGACCTATGATATCAAGGCCCCACTACTAAAAATAGGAGTCTACTGAAACGGGCTGCAAAGGAAAGGCTGGTTTTTGTAACCGCCCCGATGCTTTCTGACAAATAATACACTTACGACACAAGGCATGGGTGTCTCTAAAAAGTGTGGGCTAGTAATAACCAGCTCTTAAAACCTTATGAGTAGTGGTGTCACCACCAAAATGACCACCAGCTTCTCCTGCATGCAACTCTAGCAAGACTTTTCTGCTTCGTCTTTTTCAAGACAGCGCATCAGTACACAGTCAAAAAATTGACGAAACAGGATACCATTAACCAGATGAAAGGAGGAAGACTTTAATCTCAACACTCTTCTTTCAGCGGGTTCCAGGTGACGGGGTGCTGACCCATGTTCAAGACAGGATATTATATTTTCATACCAAGGACTGACAGAGTTTTGTGTGCAACAGATTAGATTTTGATCTTGTTGTCCTAGGTTTGACGTATTGCTTTCTTCTTGTTGTCCTGTTGCTGAATCAACAACTAACTTTCATAACCCTTGGCCTCTCAGTATCTAATCTAGGGTGATTTCTAAGTAGTACTCCTGCAAGGAGGTGACCCAGTTAGCCCTCTTTTCACCTAGTTCCTTCTGCACTAACAGGTTCCTGACGGCTGGGTAGGGGACAATGACTTTCGTCCTTGACTTCAAAAGATAGGACCGAAAGTTCTTGACTACTTTGAAAACAACATAGGCTTTCCGATCTACCGCTGGGTAATTAAGTTCAACTCCTTTGAAAGCGGAGCTCATAAAGGCAATGGGTACTTCATTGTTTTCGGCATTATTTTGGGTTAGGACGGCGGCATAGGAATGGTCAGAAACAAAAGTGTAGAGTGTAAAGTCTTGAGAAAAATTGGGGCTCATGAGAGATGGAGCGTCTATTATGGCCTTCTTTATTGCATTAAAAGCTTGATTTTCTAGGGGTCCCCAGTGATATTGGGTGTCTTTCTTAATCAAATTATGTAAAGGCCTGACCATTTCGGAGAAACTGGGGGCAAATCTTCTCACAAAGTTACTCTGGCCTAAGAAAGACTGCATAGATTTTTTGGACGTAGGAGGGGGAAGTTTCGCGATGAATTGAGTCCTTTCGAGATTGATAATCATCCCTTCGCTTGACACAATAAATCTCAAGAGTTTACCCTATTCTACTGCAAAGATGGATTTTTTAAGATTCAAGGAGATGTCGTATTTATGACATCGTTGTAGAACGGCTCGTAAGTGAGCTAGATGATTGGTTTTGTTTTTTGAAAAAACGGTAACATCATCTAAGTAAAATACAACGGACTTATTGATTAAGCCTTGGAAAGAAATGTCCATTGCTCTCTGAAAAGTGGCACCATCATTAATCAATCCAAAGGGCATTTTTTGATAAGAATAAGTGCCCCACGGGGTACGGAAGGTAGTTTTAAGTTGGTCTGGTGGAGACATCAGGACCCGGTTGTATCCCGAGAAACCATCCAGTAAGGATAGCCTCTCAGAACCAAATACATGTTGAAGGATCCGTTCCATGGGTGGGACGGGGTAGTTGTCTTTATCAGACGCTTTATTAAGGTTGCGAAAATTGACGCAGAGTTGGATTTCCCCACTTTTCTTCCGCACTAGGACAAGGTTAGAAACCCATTGAGTGTGTCTAACTGGAAAAATTATCTTAGCATTTAGGAGCTTATTCAATTCTTTTTGAACGGTCAGTTCGAGCTTAGGGTGCATTTTTCTCAATTTTTGTTGGAAGGGTAAGGTTTGGGGCTTCATAGGAATGACATGTTGTATGATGTTAGGGTCGAAAGTTTTAAGGTCATCATACGTCCATGCAAAGACATCTTTAAATTCTTTGAACAATTTAATAAATGCAACTTTTTCTTGTTCATAACATCCTACCCCTAGATTAATGCACTACGGATGGTTCTTAGTTCCTAAGTTTACTTTTTTATAAGATAACGAGGAACTATTGGTTTTACAGTTGACCATCTTTTTAAATTTATCTTGAAGGTCATAAAACTTCTCTAATCTAACTACAGTTTTAGGGATTGAGTTTACCATGTCCGATGAAGATTCAGGAGTTCTCGAATCTGGTATTACCATGAAATCGCGCAAATTGTCGTCGTGTGTGTGTTCGTCTATCACTGCGCCTTGAAAATTTTCTTCCATGTGCAGAAAGTTAATAATCTGATGATCGTTGTCAAATACTCTCCAGTTCATGATGTTGTCAGGTACTGATGATCTGAACAACAATTCAACGAAGAATGCATCTGGGGACAAGCCTTCTGCAGGAAAGAGTTTAGAAGCTACGTTAGCTAATAGATCTGCTTCAGAATTATTCAATCTGGGAATAGAATTTATATTGAAAGCAGAAAATTTATTCATTAAATTCCATATCTCATATTGGTAGCTTTTAAGATGCGGAGACAGACAGTGGATAGAATCTCTTACCTATCTAACCACTATTTCGGAGTTGCCAATGATGGTCAAATTTTGAATGTTCATATCTAAATCTTTTCTGAGACCTTGCAGTAAAGCCTCAAATTCTGCAGTGTTATTAGTACATTCAAATTCTAACCTACATGCAATCAATGTTTTGTTACCTACCGGATCAATAATAACACAGCCTGTGCTAGCTCCTTCTTTGGACTTTGAACTGTCAAAATAAAGAGACCAAATTTGATTTCCATCGGGTACATGAGACTATTGTGTGGAAACTGTTGGCTACACATATGCTACAATCTCAGACTGCTGTTCTGGATTGGTGATAGCTGAAGCCTCATCCATGAAATTGTCAAAGAAGGTGTCCATCCCTTGTACTTCGGGTGAATCAACAGAAGGTGTAAATGGTTCGTTGGGATCATTCAAATCTGTGACTGTGAACTTAAGGTAGTGTTCATGATTTACCTTGATCTTATTAGGCTTGTCGTTCTCTGGAAGCCATAGGTGAGACCAATCTGTCGCGAAATAGCCATGTAGCTGTTCCGACTAGTCCCTGCTTAAAAATAGACCATACACTTCTGGAATATCCACAACAATAATATCAATAACCTGATGAACCTTGGGGTTAGACGATAATCTAATAAGAACATTCTTTA
>JZKD02S2278409.1:538123-548811 GCA_000966675.3 Picea glauca
AGAGGCCGCGATACATCAACAGGTCGAAGCATCTTGAGCCAAGCTCAATGCATTCGAGGCAGAACTGATCAGACCTGAGTGACTCGGGACGAGTCACAAGTGAGTGTTGGGGGCCAGGGTTTGAACGCGACATACACAAGAGCAGAACGCTCACAGGCTTACCCGATGCTAGCAGAGGTGAAACAGGGATAGGGGTAAGCATTAATGACATCGTGCGAAGGTGGTGGAGCTATTTCTATCCATGAAAAATAGTCATTACCATGGTACAACCGCCGGTGCTTTCAACTATTCAATTCACAACGCATATGTGTTACAACTATGCCACTTCAATCAATCAATCGAAACCTTTGGTAAGTGGATAAACCATTCGCGCAATCAAAAGTTCTGCCATAGTTTTAAAACCAAACACACAAATCGAAACCAATACCAAGTGTTGTATGAAATGATTCACACCAAGGGTTTAAACCATAACACCAATTCTTTTTCATATAATCAATATGCCAAGTGAATTGATCAAATAACATGTAAATCCAATTGCCAATGCATCACAATTCAATCTCTCATGAAACGAAATTACATAATCAATCAAAGAATGTCAAATGAGTACAGATCAAAAGGGTTTTGCCAACTGCATAATGATAAGTAAAATGTAAACACAATGGGCATATCGATAAGAATGATAACGGAAATTCATTGAGTATTTTAATGCGACTTCGAAAGACCAAGTTTTCACGCTTACAGTCGTGAAAACAAGAGCACAGGTAAGTGTGTAAATAGCGTAAAAAAGTGTCGTTTATTTGAGAATTGCGACGAAAAATTAAGGTTTGCAAAACATTGGTGTAGGAAACTTATAAGGACAGTAGAAAATGTGAATTAGCTGCCAACAGAAGGTCACTCAGACCTTAAAGAAATCACAGGAATAAATCATCAAACAACATTGAGCTGCACAACAAGAGAAGGACACTCTCCAACAAAAATTTGAAGAAGACGGAGAGAAGATCCAAAAAGAGAAAGAGTCGCTAGTCGCAAACCAGATATGGATTGAAGAAGAAATCAACAAAGCATTTTGCTCTATGACTAACTTAGAGTAGAAGGCAGAAGAACCCATAGAATGCCAAGTGATGAAGCTTGCTGAATTTATTCAACAACTTCAACAAAGAGTCATGGACTTAGATCTTTAGACCATACCAGGTACCCCGCAATAAGAGTGCGACCAACGAGAAATGGTTGCTCGGAGCCTAGTAGAAAGGATTAAATCACTCACCGAGGAATGCAAACAATTAAGGAGAAGAAGTGCACAGATATATGAGAACCTAACTAAGAATCCAGAATTGCATAAATTGGAGTCACAGCTCCAAGAAGCAAAGCAACATGCAGATATGTTACAAGAATAATTGAAGGCCTTGTCACCAGTCAAACGAATGAAGAGGTTTCATGAGCAACACACTGCCCAACAATAGATCCATGTGATCTAAAGTAAAGTGGTGGAAGTCTCTCAACGACTTGAACCAGTGCAAGAGAAGGCATGTCAACTGTTCACTGAAGTTGAAATCCAAGGGGAAGAACTTGAACAGGTTTTCATCACCATAGAACAATGCTTGGAAGGACCAGTGAATAACGCACTCATCCAAGAGTTCACCGAACAAGAGGCCGCGATACATCAACAGGTCGAAGCATCTTGAGCCAAGCTCAATGCATTCGAGGCAGAACTGATCAG
Source organism: Picea glauca (assembly GCA_000966675.3). Classification (NCBI taxonomy): domain Eukaryota; kingdom Viridiplantae; phylum Streptophyta; class Pinopsida; order Pinales; family Pinaceae; genus Picea; species Picea glauca. Next base: position 539,841 of record JZKD02S2278409.1, read on the forward strand.
ACCTGAGTGACTCGGGACGAGTCACAAGTGAGTGTTGGGGGCCTGTTGGCCCTTGACCAATTTTTGAGGAACACTTGGTCATATTTGACCATTTTTTGGACTTCGACAGTTTTGCGAAGATAAAGCGGAAATTGGAGAAGCTATACCCCCTTTTTGGGTTTTGGGATAATGTAATGGGAAAGGGATGACTGCCCGTGGGTTCACCCACGTTTAGGCCCACTTTTGTAATGTATAAATAAGTTTATAGGTGATGTAAGAGGATATAGAGGGCTATAAGCTAAGTGCTAGATCATCATCTATGTGATTGACTTGTAGAGCTGAGTGTAAGTGTTTTAAGTGCTAAGTGCATATATTGTAAGGAGGCTTTGTGCTAGATCTACTCGAGGAAGGAGGATCTGGCGAGGTGCGCGTAGATCCCTTGCCCTATGTGGAGTAGGATTTGATAGCTCTATGTTGTAACTAGATTGACGGAAGCTAATAGATAAGAAGAGTTGGTGGACGTAGCCCCAGGGTAGGGGTGAACCATGTAAATACTGTGTGTTGTGCTTTGTTCTTATTCTTAGATGTTTTGTATTGATAATTTCTTAGATGTGATTATATTGACTCACTTATTCTTAGTGCTAGAGATGTATATTGATGCTAGATCTGATGTGTATGAATATGCTAAGTGCTTGATCTACCAAATACGATCTGTCTTGTTGTTGCTAAGTGCTAAAATAACCTAGACCTAAGTGAATGTTGTGATTCTCTATTATTTCGGTGAAGTAGATCTAAGTGGAATACTGATGAATGATCTATGCTAAGTTCTTGCTAAGTAATATAATCACATATCGATGTTGCAGCTAAGGTTGCAGTAACTTGAGTCTCGCAACCACCCCTACCTCTACCTCGGGTGAGACTTCATCTTCTTCACAGGTGTTGCCGAAAGGGTCGGTAGTTAGGGTTTTTTTGGTGTGTTGTTGTAGTTTTGAACCCCGGGTCTTCCCCTGTGCCAACAAGATATAACAGTTGTTGTAGGTCATTGATTTCACTACTCGCTTAGTACGGTGCACCCAGGGTGCTATGTGTCGGCAATACGGAGGTGACACGTGGCCTAATCAACTATTGACTCATGTCAAACTTCCATTGGCACAAATGACATGTCAAACTCATGAAACAGGTGGACATGTGGTATGCATATGGTGGTCCACATCACCCTAGGTGATATCAGCATGCCACCTCACTTCCGTACTCTGTGACTTCGTAATTTTTGGCTTCGACAAACTTTTGACCTGCACACCTCTATTCTCCCAACATTAAATTTTCAAATACTCATTAGACACACTGATCGATGACCCTCATTCACTATTTAGATCTACTATCAACAAGAGATCCATGACTCCAGGATTTGGGAATTCCATACTGTCCACACTCTCAATCCTTCTGGAATGCCAAGTCTCTGAACTACGGGATCTACCTCCACGTTTCCTCTCCTGATCAATGGTGAGGATTTACTCTGATATTTGGAGCTTCGAGAGGTTTCACCTTCATTCCACTTCATTCCTTTAGAACGTCAAATTGGTGAATGCCCAGAGTCTTCGTCACCAACTAAGCACCAAGGGGTGTTATGTGGTAGAACATAAGGAAAAAACATGTGTCCCTATCTAACAGGTGGCACGTGTCATATGCTAACTGTCACAATTTTTCTTTGAAAAACATGAAACACGGTGACATGTTGCAAGAATCAAGTGTGTCCACGTCACCCTAGTTGACGTCAGTAGGCCACGTCACTCCAGTGCCTCACGAATTTAGGGCTTTAGGACTTCAGAACTTCGAGAGACTCCTCCACACTACACCTCAAATCCCCCGAATGTCAAATTCCTGAATAGGCTGATCTGCAGACATGTGTCCCAAACACGAACAGTCCAGATTTACTCTAGAGTTTGGGACTTTAGGAGACTTTCCTCCTGGCATCTTAAGGCCTCTCTTCTCCCAGAGTGTTGAATATCCAAACTGTTGTGAGATTAACGAATCACATTTTCTCGCACATAGATCACACGAATGGAGTCTAATGTTCTCCACTTTGCTTCACCTACTGATCTACGCTTGATCCAGAAAACCAGACCTATCCTCGGACAAATCCAATGGTCCCTTAATCTTCCAATTGATCTACAACATAGATTCACTATGGGACATTGGAGCTTCAGGGCTTTGGGCTTATTTTATGACAAGTAACTTGAAACTTCCAAATCAGTGAAGTTCGAAGGACTTGAGGGTTTAACCCCCTCACTCTTTTCTCATATCTGACAGTTTTGAAGGATTTATATCATTCCCAAATAGATACTACGACCATTGTGGTTTCCCAAACCACTACACCTCCTGATCTTTCAAACACAGTTAAGGTGCACTCTTAGTGCCTTATGACACTCTGCAATGTAATTTCTTTGTGAAAGTTTTTTCTTCAATATCGTTTTACATGACCCATTCTAGATTAGTATTGGAATCATGAGCTTTGATACCAAACTGTAACATTCCCATCCACCCGTAGGCCAGGATACACTACTTCAATTCCTCTCTCAGACTTCTTTCTCTTACAGAAACCTTTCAAATTAATAAATATGAATAAAAGAAAGGAAATAAATGACATGCACAACAATAACCAACAAGCATGCATACTCTAAAAATATTGAGTTCAACGATAAATAAATACACATCGGAAGTAATTCATACATAGGTAAATAATACCATAACAAAGAGCACTTATATTTTATAGAAAAGAACCACCGACTGGCTGCAGACCAAGGACGTTCCACCCAACTATAAACACTGTTGTTCCAAGTCACAATAGCAATGTCACCCCCAAGCCAGGGCTATGAATCCATAAGGATGATTCCAGAGTGTTACTCAACTTCCCAAACTAGTCAGCACTCAAGCTCTCACATGCGTCCCAACACCCACAACGATCCAAGAACCCATCTCTCTTATACCCAACCTGCATAACCCAAGAGAATGGACCCCAACCCTTCTCTACCATGCGGTCCCTTAGGAAGTCCTTCTCCTTCCAGGGCTCTGGTGCAACTAGACCAGAATCTCTATGTTGGGACTCTCAAGAATCACAACTGTGAGAAACAATGGACATAGGCCAAGCCTCTCAGACATGCAGGCCACAAATCATGGCTGGATTACACTAGCAATATCTACAACCAACGATACCATGGATGTTCTTTAGCAGTTCATATTCATTTCCTAATTCGATACACAAATGAGGAGAGATGAGTGGGTGACATGATTAAATGGAGTGAAGTATCCACGAGAGGTGAAAATTAGTGAAAAATTGGGTGAATGAATGTGTGAGGGAAGAGTGAAGTGACCAACAATAGAATGAGGATGAGTTTTTGGAGTGAGAGAGAACAAATGAACCCCCCCAACAGACTAGGGAGGGGTTTATGTGATACGTGGGGATCAAGAACCCCTTGGCCTTCCCCCAAGAAGCTTACATAACTGTTTTCCTCCATTAGACAAAATGGGTAGTAAATAAACATGAAATAAACACTTAGCCCCTCAAGCCCCCTCTCTTGTGGAATCATATCCCCCTATAACTCTAGTCCTTGTCCATCTAGTAGCCAACGATGTATTTATTATTAATAATGATAAAAAAATTACACTTCATGGGCACATTGACATTTTAATAATTGTTTGGGCACTTTGGCCTCTCAGCAATGTAACAATACATTATTTAATATGGAGTTCAAAACCCAAGGTGTTACAGGAAATCATCCAAAGCCTCCTACTCTTAAATTTACTTTAATTAAAGGAGTTATTAAAGTAATTTTATTTTATTAATTAATTATGTAATTAGTTAATTGAGTTATTTGAGTAAAGTGCTAAAAGTACTTAGCATGCAATCTAAATCTCAAGTAAGATTAGAAATAGATTGTAACTCATGATTATAAAAGAAAGGTTAGGGTGAAGGAGAAAGACACTTGACACTTGATACTTGATTTTCTTGAGAGAAGAGGATTTACTTTCAAGAGAGTTGGATCACGAAGGACTCTGATTCAATATCTTGGATAGGTGCAAAAGGAATTTCATCTAGAGATCAGTTCAAGGAGGAGAGAGAACAGAGGAAACACATGTGGATTTTAGTCAGAGGAAGCTATAGGAAAGTGTCACATCGTACGAATATTTTTGTACAATATTTTATATTGTACGTAGGCCTTAGTGGATAAAATCACGTATATACACGGGTTTGTTAAAGCAAAGTCCCGTACACCTTGAAAACCATGTAGCTTTTATTTTTGAAACAAGTCAGACATTGCTAGGTTTTTCTGGAGTTGTATTTCTCTCAGTGGGAAATTATCCCTATTATGGGAGCCATGATTTTAGCATAATAAAATCATTCTCAACACTAGCTTTCCCTCCAGGGTTTTTCCAGGGGTTTATACTGTAACACCTTGTTTCCCCCAAGATTGTAATTATCCTAAGACTTTATGCAAGTATGTTTATGAAACATGTAATTGTGTTTTAATTTAATGAAAACACCAAACCACTGACTGAGAAGGAAAAACCTTGACAATATTGGCCATGATACACTTGTGGTAATTGATGAAGCAAGGATTGATTGAATGGATGGATGAAGAGGAGTTGATATGTATTAATGAGGAAAACATGAAGCTTTCTGATCAAGCAAGTTTATGTTGGTAAAGCATAAATGCACACCCACCAAAGTACCAAAACTTTATGGATCCATGTGACCAATAAAGGAAGTCATAAAGTTAGATGGAACAATTAATGGTTGTTGGTAGTTTGTATTTGAATAAGATAGGTCCAATTAAATAAATAAAAACATGACACGCCATGGTTTTCCCCTTCATATGGGAATTGCAGACTGCACGTTACATCTGTGGGAAGCCACGAGGATCCCAAGGGGAATGGGTAGGATGAGTTGAAAGGTGGAAAACACCACCAAATGAGAAACAAATAAAAAGAAGTATAAGATAGACTAGGAGAGGGTCAAGGAAATCACATACACGAAAAACATGTATAGTCAAACGAAAAATAAGAGGAAGCAATAAAAGCATGAAGAAGATCGAGTAGAGATGAATCGAACAAGAACAAGTTTTTAGTCACCTAATTTAGTTGTGAGGAAGAAAACAAATGTGTTCATGTCCATAGATTAAAGATAAAAAGAAACCATAGAGTTTTCCTTGAAGAAAATAGGAATATCGTCTATGTTATTGATGATCACCTCGAACATACAAGACTCTTATCCAGTCTGGAGTAAGATGGACTACAAATTGGTGCTTACTAGATAGAAACTAACACTGATAGGGAGGTCATTGAGGAACTATTTAGCAGAGAAGGGACTCCCTTGTGCAGAGTAAATCCATTTGAGAAACCACCTAATAAACCTGTAGATTTCCTAAGCTCACTGGGAAGGGAGAAAATGTTTTTGTGTGAGAGGAGGAAGGAGATTAACATTCCTAGATCATTTTAAGTTTGGAAATATAGTTGATCATTCCCCTAGTGGTATCATGGCTTGGAACGGGGGTGTCGTACTATAGGAAGGCACTCCGTAGTATGGCCTAAGATTGGGAGGAAATGAGTCCTCTCTCAGTTAGTTGGTGTTGACTAATTTCCCTTATTAGATAAGTGTTTATCTCATGATGTTTAAATGTGCATGAATGATGTATAATTTCATTTTTTAAATGAATGAGAAATATAAGTGCCTATGATGAATTGAAGGTTATGAGTAAATGGAGTTGTTTGTGGTAAATATGCTTAACTTGTTGAATTGTGAAAATGAATAGGTATGGACTATTTATCTCCCTGAGAACCTTGTAGCCTTGAAGGAAAGTTTGTAGCAAATGAACTAAAACATCACTCACTCAGTGATGTATGCGTATTTGTTTTAGGCAGGTCCCTGTGTGAAATGGAGGACTTTGCATCTTAAGTAATACTCAAGTATTTTGTGGAAATATTAAAAGATATGAAAAATATTCCTTGTTAATGAGGTTGAGAGGCCAATGATGGTATAAGAGCATTTTTGAATCATTGAAGGTGAGAATCGAATCCTAAAGAACCTGAGAAATGACTAAGTCCTAATTCTGTGAGTTAACCATTCAATAAACCATCGGATGAGTCGAAATATTTTTTTATCGTTGATTCAGTGGGATGAGTGAATCTCAACCCTTTGTCAACATGGATTTATCATTGAGAGTGGTCGAGTGTCAGGACATGTATCGGTCGTGTAACGATGATTGTAGATCTATCAAGAGGGAATCAAAAAGATTTGGACCATTGGTTCTAGTCCCATCATTGTTGAGATAGGATGATGTTTAAGCATTCGTTCAGTCCAGAGAGGGTCGAATATGATAAAGGTCTCAAGAGATAATGGCATTCGTCAATCCTCTAAATATCATGAAGAAGAAATTTGGATCATCAATTTGATGTCTATCATCATCGGGGCCTAGATAGATGAGAAGTGAGGTCGATCCAAGAGTGTTGTTGATGATTATATGTCACAAGAATCGACGAGAGTCATCAATTAGTGTGAAATGTGAGTAATCCTCCATCGTCGATATACATAACACTCCACTTAAGTTAGGTGAGGGAGTAATGATGTCAGGATAATGTGGGTTTCCAACTTGACAACCACTATGTTCAAATGGTGACAAGTGTCACTAAGGGATTGGCCAATGGGAAGAGAGTGGGTCCCTATCAGTTCTAAGTCTAGGGAAATATGTCTTAATCCTAACCCCTATATAATTAGGTTGATTGATATCGACCATTGATCAATGAGTGGGCCCAATTGGGTGTGGAGGCCCTTAGGAATTCACTTTAAATCTTGGTCATTAGATTTTTAGGTCAATAGATCTCCACTATTCATCAAAGGAGGGATATCAAAATCCCGAAGAAAGGAGGGAAGAAGTGCATAGATGACGATGGGGTTATAGAGATGGAAAAAGGAACATTGATCCACTAGGAGGAGCCCCGATAATATCTAGATTTTTGGATCCATATGTGTCTTCGTCGGATCATGGCAGGTTCTCATGGTCATGTTTTGGGCATTGAGATCCACCGATACTAAGATATCGAGATTAACTAAAACCCTTGATTAGCGATTAGATGAGTTTAAATATCATCCATTAATCTGTCATGGTTCCCCCATGGTCATGTAAGAAGAGGCTCAAGATATGTGCATTAATCACCATGTAAGTTAGGGGCACCAACATTATCAGAGTCGTTGGATGGAAAGCTCCGAGAGCCATCTGATATGGATATGAAACTATAATAGTTCGTCATAATACATTTGGTTATTGGTGTTGATAACACCATGGGAGGAGAATCTCGATGATGATGAAGGATGGCCCACTTGATTGGAGCCATTGGTTGCCAAGTTCTGAGAGGTATCCAATCTGGAGGGAAAATCTATCAAATTTATTAACATCTAAGCAAGTCAATCAAGGGTGGGGTGTAACTCTTTAAGATAAGATCTCTACAATGATGAAGGTTGGTCCAAATAATTGGGGGAAATTTATCTAGAGGCTCGATGGTCCAGGTGGTAGGTGTCACATAGGAGAGTATGAATGGCTAGAAGCCACATGGGTACCACATGCTATGAGGGGGCCTCTGGACCAATGTAGGTCTAAGAAAATTTGGGAGACCATGTATTTTGACCCAGAGTCAAAAATTGAGCATGGTTATACTCATTGGAAATATCTAAGTGAGATGAATCCATATGTGAGGCTTACTTAAAATGAAAATATGCTTATCAAAAGAGGAAATTCGACACCCCATCAACCTAAGTGAGGTTTAGGAATTCAAGTGTGTTACATATACCCAAAAATATTGGTGTTTATGTGTGATTGATTTGGTTTCCTTGTTTATTTTTCCATATCACATTTAGATTATTACTTAGTTATGCTTTTTGTAACATACCCAACCACCCCTGGGCCAAGCACACTACCTCAAAAACCCCATTTGAAACTGATTTTGAGTTCTGATACCATTTCATTATTAAAAAATCATGAAAGAAACATGATAACGATACATGCAATAATAAATATTCATGCTACAATATAACAAATGTCTAAACATTCCATGCATAGCAATAACCAACAAGCATGTGTGTCAAATATACAGATCTAAGATATATTAATTAATACATAGAGTAAATAAATATACATCAGAGAAACACATGACAAAGAGCACTTACCTTAATCAAAATGGTCCACCAACTGGCTACAGACAAAGGAAGTTCCACCCAACCTTAGACACTATTGTTACAAGTCTCAACAATAATGTCACCCCCGAACTAGGGCTATGAATCCAAAAGGAAGGTTCCAGGGTGTCACTTAATTTCCCCAAACCAGTTAGCACTCAAGATACCACAGGTTTCTCAACACACAACAATCCAAACTACATCGGCTCTCTTCTCTCCAACATGCAAAACCTAAGAGAATGGACCCCCTTCTCTTCCATGTAGTCCCTCAAGTTGTCCAACTCCTCGAATGCATCTGATCAAGAATCTCCATGCTGGGACTCTAAGGACTCACAGTTATGAAAAAAATTTAGTACATGCCAAAACATCTCAGGAATGTAGGAATTAGTTCATGGATGGAAGAAACTAGCAATCACTACATCCAACCAACAATGGCTTCTCTCTTCAATAATTCTCCCCCATGGTCCCATTCCAACAACAAGAATGAATGAGTGAAAAAGTGAACATAATGGAGAGTGTGAACAATTGAATAATGAATGAATAGAGTGAATGATGAAGAAGAACAAACCCCCAAATACCCCACAAGATGGGTTTATAAATTTACCTTCAAATGAAGAACCCCATGGCCTTCCCCAAGAAGTGCATGTAACCACTTGTTAAGAACCAAACATCAATATATCATATAAAAACCTCAGAAAAAGTACTCAACGCCTTGAAAAAGAGATAATTTCAGATAATAAGCCTCTTCGAGGGGGCAACCTCCTTTTA
>JZKD02S2278409.1:567924-580632 GCA_000966675.3 Picea glauca
CTGCTTGTTCTTCCTTCTTCCTCCAAATGCTAATGCTGATCTCTGATATCTCTCGCTCTCAATCATAATAATACAGAAAAGGAGGGTGCCTATATTCTGTTTTCCCTCACAAAAGCTAAATTGTCTAATCTACACTTAATGACCCTATCTACCTGTATCCAATCTAATCTTTCTGCATTAAAATATAATAAGTGTTCCTGTTGTACAAGGACGAGAGCTTGTCTGCTCCAGGTCCCAATTGATACATAAGTACGCCTAAATATGGATTCTTTTATTCAATCGGCGGCACTCCTCAAAATAGTCACGACCGTGACCCTGACGTCTCCCTTTGAAGTCTTTTCCATCTTCCCGTGCAGGCGCGCACGACGAGGTGCGGATGCTCCTGCATCAGGCTTCCCCAAGAAGTGCATGTAACCACTTCTCTCCATTAAAACAATTATGGGTAAATAAAATATGATAAAATGACTTATCCCCTTAAGCCTCCTCTCTCGTGGAATCATAGCCCCCTATAAGTCTTTTGCTTTTCCATCTAGAAGACAACGATCTATTTTATTATTAATAATGATAAAAACATTACATTTCCTAGGCATGCTCACCTCTTTAATTGTTTCGGCACTCCGACCTTTCATGAAATAAATATAATACATTATTTCATATGGGGACTCAAAACCGGGGTATTACACTTTTAGTAGATAAAGTGATTTTGTTTTGAGATAACTGTTAGGTGTTGAGTAGGAGAAATTTCAAGATGGTATCAGAGCATACCAAGGGTTGAATATAGGAAAATCAACATGGTATGAGAGAAGGTGTTTTGAAGTGTTGGAATATTGTAACTTAGAAGAATATTCTAATTATATTTGAGTTATTATCTTATATATCAAATCCCCTTTTCTGGATTGATCATGTCGGGTCTTGTATAATATCAAAAACCCTTTTGTGGATTGGTCAAACCATATTTGTATGGTGGTATTTGTAAAGTTGAACCCTAGTGTTTATAAACTAGTTTTAACCACTTCTATAGGAAGTCATCTCTATTAAGTGAAGAGACAACCCTCGCACCTCCTCAACTAGTATTTATATCTGAGGATGGTGCCTCACTTATACACACTCACACTCACTCATCTAGTGCACATATATTGAAGGAAGTTGCAGTTTCAGGAGGAAGGAGAAGAGAGGCGCATGCTCAGTCTTAGTTTATTCTTGGTGTTTTGGTTTTAGTCTTGGAATTGTATTGGAAATCTATTAGTGAGGAAGTTTTTGTTTGGTTTTCTCCCACGTGAGGGTTTCCCAAGATAAAAATGTTGTGTACCTTGTGATTGTGTTTCTTTCAATGATCCTCTTTACGTTGTTTTTTTGGAAATTCATTGAATGCTCATGTGATTTGGAAATAATCTAATAAAAACTATAAAAAATTAACATGATATCAGTGATTGACTGAATATAGCATATTTCACTAGGTATCTAGACGTCACTGTTGTCGTACAAGAAAATTAGGGATTTCTAATGAAGAGGAATTTTTGACCAAAAACTATCTTGGGAAGTGCACCCTGCCCTAGCGCATCTTTTGGCAACTTGAGCGAAGTTTTTCAGTGGCCATATTATCCAGAAAGTGAAACCCTAGTTTTGACTGGTACCAGAAAAACAGAACCAATACCAGTCCATAATTTTACAGGTCAATTTTCAAGGGGAAAAACCTTAAATTCTCTTAAACAGTCAGCTCCAGCAAACACGCCTTAGCCCAATGCATCTCATGGTAAGCTCAGTTTCAATTTTGATCATTTCATTTTATGGTTATTTTCTTAGCTCTAGGTCAAGATGTCTGCTGGCACCAAGCTTGTTGACAAGATAGAAGGTGTGGAAAATTTTCGTTCCTAGAAGTATATAATTGGACTCATTCTTGAAGATAATGACCTTGCAAAATTCATAAAATAAAATGTACTGGAACTCGAAAAAAAATTAAGACAAAGAAAAGTACAAGAAGGTTATGATTAAGGCTAAAATAATAATTGTAGATTCCATTAAATACCACGTGATCCCTCAAGTTTCTTCTAAGAATAATCCAAAATATATGTTTGATGCCCTAACCAGAATGTATGAAGGAAATAACATCAACTGAAATATGAACATGAGAACCCAACTCAAGAATACAAAGATGTAGAAGGGAGAAACAGTTCAAGACTATTTCTCTAGGGTTTATCAACTCAATGAACAATTAGAGGCAATTGGAGACAACTTAGATGAATATGAACTCATAATGATAACTCTTAATGGTATCACAAGACCTTGGGATGCCTTCATCCAAACTATTTGTTCAAGAAAAGAGAAACTCCAATTTGATAGTTTATGGGAAGACTGTGTTCAAGAAGAAGCAAGAATGGCCAATCGAGAATCCATCATATTAAGAGATGACTATCAAGCCCTAGCTGCTCATGCTAAGGGTAGAAATAAAAAGTATCATTTTCAAAAGGAGACCCACTTTCATAAAGAATCTCACTCTCCAAAGAGATTCCAGAAATATCATAAGGGTCAAAGAMAGGGAAAATATTTCTCCTCCTATCAATGTTATCATTCTGATAAKATGGGACACATTGTTAAGAACTGTCMTACCAGAAGRRAATAATACAAGAGGAGAAATAACAAAARACATCAKTCCCATGTAGCTGAAGATGATGAGCCACCCAAGATGTTAACTAAAGAAGATATTGAAGATTATGTTTTKTTTTCTACCCTCTCARGATCTATGATACCTAAAGAGGATAYGTGCCTCATAGATTGTRGTGCCTCTAAGCACATGACAAGTCATAAARGAATTCTYTYCATCCTTACAGAAAAGGACTTCCCCCATAATTTTCACTTGGAGATTATTATAAGTACCMTATCAAAGGAATGGGAGAATCCACCTACAAACTTGATTCAGGAACTYCGATGAGAATGRAGGATGTCCTCTATGTACCAAGTTTGACAAAKAAMTTAATTTTTATTTCATCCCTAGATAAGAAAGGGTTCAGGGTTGCATTCATAGATGGTGAAGTTCTTATGTGGCATAAAGGAAAAAATATAGAAGATGCAGTTGTAATTGGGATAGAAGAAGGTGGTTTGTACAAGTTAAAAGGTCACTCAGATGTGTATCCTTGACTCACTTTACTGAAATTCCTTGTGAAATTTGGAATAGAAAACTAGTTCACATCAACTACAAATCCTTAACATATGTAAGCAAGGTAGTTATATGTTTACCAGAATTAAAGGTTGATCATGAAGGTGTATGCAAGGGATATGCATAATGAAAGAACATAAAGAATCATTTACCAAAGAGTGATAGTAAATTAGAAGGAATCTTGGAACCTGTCCACTCAGATGTATGCAGTCCAATGCCATCAACCTCTCTAAGTGGGTATGTATACTATGTATCCTTTATTGATGATTACTCTCATAAGACTCGAGTTTATTTCTTAAATTCAAAAGATGAAGTAATCAAAAAGTTCACGGAATTAAAATCCTTGGTAGAAAACCTCTCCGAAAGGAAAATCAAGATACTCAGGTCAGATAATGGAGGAGAGTACACCTCAAATGAATTTGGAATATTTTGCAGAGATGTCGGGATTAAAAGGGATATCACCACTCCCTGTAATCCTAAAAAAAATGGTGTATAAGAAAGAAAGAATAGAATGATTATGGAAGCAATACATACTATGATTCACGATCAAGATATTCCAATGCACTTATGGGCTGAAGCAACAAGAATATCAGTATATGTCCAAAACATATTATCCCATAGTGCACTTGTATTCAAAAATACCGAAGAAATGTTGACTAGAAAGAAGCCATAAGTAAGCCATCTCAAAATATTTGGTTGTATAATATTTGTACAAATTCCAAAAGAAAAGAGAACTAAGTTGGATCTTTTAGGAAAAAAGGGAATATTTGTTGGATACTGTGAGGTCTCTAAGGCCTTCATAATTTACGTACCAAGTTACCATAATATTGAGATCAGTAGAGATGTAACCTTTGATGAATATGCATCACTCAAAAGATCAAGGAAATGGCAACTTGAAGAAGTATGTGAAGAGGAACCTATAGCTCCCAGAGTTGGAAAACCCATAAAGGAAGTTACAGTGACCCCTGATGTTAAGATTCCAAAAGATCATGATATGATAGAATCTCAATAACCTCCTGGATGAAAATCTCTCACAAGAAACAGCCAGCTTGGGCAAGTGAACCTATTCAAGATGCAGAGAAGTATGGTTCCCCAGAAGGAACCATGAGTCAAAGAAAGAAACCTAAGCCATTCTCCAACTATATATCCTTTATGTGTGATCTTGTAAAAAAGGAACCTACTTTCTTTCAAGAATTCATTTAGAAGAAAGAATGGATGGATGGCATGATAGAAGAATACCAGTCCATTATAAATAATGATCTATGGGAAGTAGTTCCCAGGCCAAAAAACAAAGATGTGCAATATTCCAAGTGGATATACAAAATAAAACATGCAGTAGACGAAAGTATTGAAAAACATAAGGTAAGATTTGTGGCTCTTGGATTTTCTCAGAAGGAAGGTATTGATTATGAAGAAACATTTTCTCTTGTATCCAGATACACTTCTATCACAACCATCATAGCTCTTGCAGCCAAAATGAAGTGGAAGTTACACTAGATGGATCTGAAAACAACTTTCTTAAATGGTGTTATGGAAGAAGAAGTGTATATAGAACAACCACAAGTGTTTGAAGTTGAAAATAGAAAGACTCATGTCTACAGGTTGAAGCAAGCTCCTAGATCTTGGTATGGCAGAATTGATAGTTTCATAGTGTAAAGTTGATCCTAACCTTTACTTCAAGGTTATGAATGATGAGCCAATTATATTGCTACTATATGTGGACGATTTATTCTTGACATGAGAAGAAAAGATGATCACATATTACAAGAAGAAGATCACTGCATAGTTTGAGATGAAATACCTAGGTCAGATGCATTATTTATTAGGTCTTGAAGTTTGGTAGAGCCCATAAAAGATATTACTTAACCAAGGGAAGTATGTAGTTGAAATACTGAAGATATTTGACATGTTGGAATGTAAATCCATGAACACACCCATGGAAACAAATTTGAAGCTCCTGGTTGATACTTCATTAGATTTGGTTGATGCTACTCTATATAGACAAATTATTGGTTCGTTGATGTACTTGACGAATACCAGGCCACTTGTATGCTTTGTTATGAACACCTTGAGTCAGTATCTGGTGGAGCCCATATGTGTTCACCTTGTTGTTGCAAAGCATGTGATGAGATACCTTAAGGGTACGTTGGATTATGGTATTTGTTATACTAGAGATCATGACTTCAGACTGTATGTTTATACTAATCCAGATTGGGCTAGAAGTGTCGCAAACAAAAAGAGCAGTTCAGGATGTTGTTTCAGTTTGGGGTCAGGCATGACTTCATGGAAAAGAAGGAAGCAATCTAGTATTTCTCTCAACATGGAAAAAGTGGAGTACATTGCATCATGTTCCACCAGTTGTGAATCCATATGGCTTCAGAAGTTGTTGAAAGGTTTGTTCGATCTGGAGATGGAAGCCACCATGATTCTATGTGATAACGAGAGTTGTATAAATATGATGGAGAACCCAGTGTTCCATAATAAGTCGAAGAACAATGAGATCTGGTATCACTACATTCGTGATATGGTGTAGACGGGAGTTGTAAAGCTCCAATATGTTGGCACATATGAGGATGTTTCATATGTGTTGACCAAGCCTCTGTCTCATGTGAAGTTTGAGTACTTCTGAGACAAGCTTGGTGTAGTCTGAAAGGAACTCCCTTGAAACAGGGATTGATGTTGATGATACTATGGTATCTTGACCAACAATAGGTATCTTTATTAGGATTTTATATCCTAGGGGATTGATCATCCTTAGGAAAATCCCAAAGGTCTAGTAAGGATGGTCTGTCAGAGTACCTGTGCATGTATATGTTAACGGTGGTCAATAGTGGTAACTCCGTTAGGATTTTATATCCTAGAGAATATTATGATTTTTGAGAAGATGTTGAAGGTCCAGTAAGGATGGTCTATCAGAGTACCACGTGGTAGATTGTTAGGATTTTATAGCCTAGGGAATATTATGATTCCTAGGAAGATCCTGAAGGTCTAGTAAGGACATTCTGTCAGAGTACCATAAATTTTATTGTTGATACACCTACCTCATTTTTCTATGACATGATGATAATGTTATTTTTCTAGCCTCATGTTGTTGTTGATGTTGTTGTACCAAATTTGTGTTGTTAATGATGTTGTTGTACCATCTTCATGTTGTTGATGATGTTTTTGTACCGGCTTCATGTTGTTGATGATGTTGTTTTTCTAGCTTCATGATATTGATGTTGATGTTGATGATGATGATGATGATGACGATGACATTACTCCAGCTTCGTGTTGTGAACAATGATGATATTGATGGTGAGAAAAACTTTCGATGTTCCAGTTAGTGTTCTAGATGTTGATGATGATGCTTCCATATCCTTCTCTTTATGATGTTGTGTTGGTTCATGTCAGTAGAATACATTTCTCGTTAAGGGGGAGTGTTGAAATATTTTAACTTTGAAGAATATTCTAATTATATTTGAGTTATTATCTTACAGATCAAATCCCATTTTGCAGATTGACCATGTCGCATCTTGTATAAGATCAAATCCCCTTTTGTGGATTGGTCAAACCACATTTGTATGGTGGTATTTGTAAATTCATCCCCTAGTCTTTATAAAGTGGTTTTAACCACTTCTAGAAGAAGTCGACCGTACTAAGTGGAGACAGAAACCTAGCGCCTCTTCAACTAGTATTTATATGTGAGGATGGTGCCTCACTTGTACACACTCACACTCACTCATCTAGTGCACATATATTGAAGGCAATTGTAGTTGCAGGAGGAAGGAGAAGAGAGATGCATGCTCAGTCTTATTTTATTCTTGGTTTTTTTGTCGTAGTCTTGGCATTGTATTGACAATCTATTATTGAGAAAAAATTTGTTGGGTTTTCTCCCCCATGAGGGTTTCCTAGGATAAAAATGTTTCATACCTTGTGATTTTTTTTCTTTTAGTGATCCTCTTTATGTTGTTGTTTTGGAAATGCATTGAATTCTCATGTCATTTGGAAATAATATAATAACAATAGTAAAAACTTCACATGAAGGGAAACTAGATCTTTGTAACATCCCCATTATCAGGGACTCAATTTTTTTTCTCTTGTAATGTTCCCATACCTGAGTTGGTCCATGCTACAAAAAATTAGGACTTATGATACCATTAAATTAAATAATAAATTATGCATATGAATAGAGTTAAGAAGAAATAATAACAACATGCATGCAACAATAAAAATTCAGATATAGGATTTAACAACATAGATTCTATTGCAGAAACTCATAATTGCACACATATAGTAATTGAAATAAGAACATGAATGAAAGTTATATCAGGAAATAAACACCAATTGCATGCAAACCTTCCACATTCCTCCCATCCTTAGACCACACTACTCATAACACTTAGTAGTGGATCACCCCTGATATGGGGCTAAATTCCACTTGGGTAAAGGGTTTCTAACTAGGATAAGGTCTCTATAATAGAAAATAAAATCATACATAGGTGAAAAATCAAACTAAAAACCTAGAGTCTCTCATTCCCCACATGCCTGTCCCACCGTAGGAAGTGTGCCCCTTCTCTGCTAAATAGTCCTTTGACTGCCCCACTTCCCTTGTGAGGATTCAACAATAGGCCAGACAGGAAGTCTCAGGGCCCTATAGATGTAGTTTGACACCTTAGGAAATCAATTTCTAACAGTTCTCTCACCTAGAGAGAATGCTCACAGGCATGGAAACCTACTTATTCATCCCTACGAGCTTGAAAATCAACTTCTTCAGTCCTATGGGCCTGACAACCCACTTCATCAATTCAACTCTCTAGCTAACCATTACATGTACAGGTTCCCATTGCAATCCAGTACCATAAGGTAAAATTCACAACTACCTCCATGAAGGAATAATACCCAAAATATATCCCGTTTTCACTATATCCAAAAATATATATATCCTTGTGTCCTTTAAGACACTTGGCACCCAAGGGACTACATTTTCCCTACTTTAGTTCTTAGGATGTATTCATATCTATTAATTTATATTTAAGGAATATTGATATAATATTCCATTTGGATTAATCCCTCTAGCTTAGCTCGTTCCTAGACTCTTATCCCCCCTTTCCCTTTCTAGTGGAGTTTAGACCCCTGTAATCTTTTACATGGTTGGTCTGAAGTAGTGGTGTGTTTTCATTAATAATATGAGTGTTTACATATTACAATAATAGGCTCACTGGACTTTATCATCTAGGCTCTCCGGCCTAATAATCACATAAACCTCATGGACTATAACAACCTGTCTCACCATCCTATACAACATTTTTACATTTACAACTGGGAATAAACCTAGGTATTTCAGCACAGACACTTATGGCCCAAAATATCCTGGCTCACCAGCATATATATTTATTTACATTTATATGTATAGTTGGGGTTCAGCCTAGCAGTATTACATTCCCCTCCCCCTTATTTATGCATTGTCCTCAGTGCAATGTATACACACATACAATCAAAACTTTAATAGTTTTCAAAAAGATGTGGGTACTCTATCATCATAGCATCTTCATGCTCCCAAGTTGCATCCTCGGGACCGTACCAGGTCCATTGGAACTTTACTAGCCCTATGACTCGATTCCAAAGTTGCTTGATATTCCAGTCCAATATGAACACTGGATGCACTTGAAAGTAGCCTTCTTTCTCCACCTAAATCACATTCCAATCAATGACATGATTAGCATCAGGTAAATAATTTTTAAGAAATAATACATGGAATACATTATGAATACACATTGATGCATGTAAGGAAAGCATGTATGCTATAGGCCCAATCCTTTCCAGGATTTCAAATGGCCCACAATAACAAGATGATAGCTTTGAATAATTTCCCAACCTCAGGGAACTTCTCTTGGCCTTTACTTTTAAGAAAACATGGTCACCCACTTTAAATTCTCTATGGGTTCTTCCCTTATCATCATATCTTTTCTGCCAATCTTGGGAAACCTTTAAATTCTATTTTATTTTCATCATTTTCTCTTCCATTTCCTTGATTAATTTTGGCCTAACTACTATTATGTCTGCAAGGTTATCCTATATTACCATGTGTTGCACTTTCTACCATACATAGCATCAAATGCGTTCATCTTTAGGGATTATTGATACCCATTGTTATAAGAAAATTCCACCAAATGCAAGTGATCCACGTGGATATTGGTGGCCACCCACCTATTCCATTTGGACCCCCATCATTACTTCTTTCAGTTTTTCAGTTTTCGCATAGTTTACTATTTTTAGCAATTTTTTTGGGTCCTGAACTTTCGGGGCCATTTTGAGGCCCTAAACGATGTTTTTTTTGGGTATGTTGCCGTCGAAAAATAGTATCTAGTGATGATGTTTTGTCTTGATCATTGTATTCCTTGGATAGATCTTTCCAATGAGCTATCATACTCCTAAAACGAAGATCGTATGCAAAAGTTATGACCTCGGGAAGTTGATGCACCAACTTACCCAAACGGGGCCCACATGACTTTTGGCGCTTCATCTCCCAGGGTTAGGTTTTTGGATGTCTAGGACTTTTGGCATTCCTATTTATTGTAAAAGGGCCTTTAGAGCCTCATTTTAATCATCTGCTCATGGATTCGAGTAGCGGCCACATCTCTTCTCAGAGATAAGCTACCAGCGCCCTAGCTAGTTTATTTCCATTATGTCTGTAAGCATATTTCAATCATTTGTTGTTAATGAAATGAAGTCTTATTTTCGCTGCATCTCTGTGTTTATGTGTATTTTTGTATTTCATTGTGTTCCTACATAAATCTAGATCAGTGGTATCAGAGTGGTCTTCTCATTCTCGATCCTTCTTTGCATTTCCCCAATGAGATCGGGGTATAAGGAGTTGGGGCTCGATTTGGTTGAACCTTTGCAAGATCAGCCTTGCAAACCCCGATGACCACCCATGGAGGAAGAAAATAAAGATGAGGGAGCAGGAGATCCTATCAAAATGTTTCTCAAGGAGGCCCTCAAGAAACAACGGAATGCGATGATGGACAACTTTGCCCAGATTCTTCAACGGATTCCAACTAGTGGTGCATCGACATCCAAAAGCCACTCTGGAGGTGCCACTCCTTTTAAGGTACAAGTAAACTTTGACATTCCCATATTTGGTGGCCAAATAGATGCAGATGCCGTAGATAGATGGTTGAATCTGTTAGAAGGATATTTCTTGGTTCATGACTTTTTCGACCGAGAAAAGATTATTTTCGCACTCGTGAAATCCGCCCCCCATGTCAAGGACTAGTGGGAAACCTACTCGAAGCAAGAGGGAAAGGGAGAACCCTATTTGTTCTCGGTCGCACCCACTTGGAATTCTTTCTGAGATGCCATCAAGGAATAATATTATCTCGTGGGGAGCTATGAGGACAAATACATACAATGGACTACGTTGTGGTAGCAAAGGGACCAAGATGTGCATGAGATGACGAATCTGTTTCATACCCTACGCACAAAGTTGGGTATCAAAGATTCAGAGAAACATTTGGTGTTAAAGTACTGAAGTTGTCTGCACAGATATATTCAGGAGGAAATGGAGTTCCTCGACATCTCCTCTCTTGGTGTGGCATACCGATATGCTGCCAAGATTGAGTAGAATTTCAAACAGAAGAAGTGAGACTTTGGGTCTGCAAATCAGAAGCATAGGAAAGGTACTTTGAAATAGCAAAACAAAGGACCAAGCCAAGGCGGGGCAGCCTAGGACAACCAACCAAATCCACAAGCAAAGAAAAACACCACGAAGCCAAAAAAGGACATGGGGAAGTGGTGTGAGTTCCATAAGAGCTCCACTCACAACACAAGTGAGTGTCGGGCCAAGAAGTCACTGGTAGCCGAGTTGAAGGCTTCTGAATCGGATGCATGCTCTGACTCTGAATCAAAACCTGACAAGGGGAATGACAGGGGGAAGCAAATTATCGATGCGGAGCCCAATGCCACTGTTGCCACCACGAAGATCCAGAAGGAGGAACCAGAAGATCCATAGGAGGCAGAGCATGTCTTCCATTCCAAGATGTGGGTAAAGGGTTCCCCGTTGCAGTTCATTGTTGACAGTGGGAGCTAGAAGAACCTCATCTCGGTAGAGGTCATGAAGCGATTGGGCTTGTCGACCACAACACACCCACAACCATACACCATCGGGTGGTTGCACCAAGGACGAGACCTCCGTGTCAGTCAACAATTTTGCCTTCCCTATAGCATCAAGCCCTTCACAGATGAGGTATTATGTGACATTTCTCCTCTTGATGTTTCTAATGTATTATTAGGCCAACCGTACTTGTGGAAGCGACATGTTGTTTATGAGTCCAGGCCTCGTGTTGTTATTATCACTTTGGGAAATAAGCTATACAGGATACCAGAGATAGCACCGCCTACCACCATCTCTTTGATTACTTCAAAACAATGCAGGAAGATCATTTCCAAAACCAAGAATTTTTTTTTCCTGATGATCCGCCCTCAGGGAAAGTGGAAGACTGTGACCATGACCTCTAGACAAGGCCCCACTGCATGAAAAAAATAGATGGATATGATCGTGGAGGAGTATGAGGACATCTTCACCTCCCTCGCAGGGGTGCCTCTACACTGCCAGGTCAAGCACCCCATCGATCTGAACCCAGGTGCATCGCTGCCCAATGGACCCATCTACCGGTGCTCTATTCCGGAGAATGACGAAATAAAGAGGCAGATTCAGGAGCTGTTGCAGAAAGGTCACATCCGACTGAGTTCATCACCCTGTGGGAGCCCGATCGTATTGGTGTACAAGAAGGATGGGACTTGGAGACTCTGCATTGACTATCGAGCACTGAGCAAGATCACTATTCGGAATAGGTACCCAATCCCACGGATTGATGACCTTCTCGACCAACTCAAGGGGGCTAAATATTTCAGCAAGATCGACTTGAAGTCTGGGTATCACCAGGTACCAATCGAACCCTATGATGTGTGGAAGACTGCATTCAAATCCAAGGAGGGCCTTTTTGAATGGTTGGTCATGCCTTTCAAGTTGAAGAATTCCCCTGAAACCTTCATGAGGCTAATGGAAGACATACTGCGGCCATTCACCAACTCATTTGTAGTGGTGTACTTGGATGACATTCTGATCTTCAGCCAGACTTGGGAAGAGCACCTCCACCATATCCGACAGGTCCTCCAAACACTACGACAACATAAGTTGTGTGCCAATTTGGAGAAATGCACTTTTGGCATAACGCAGGTTCAGTATCTGGGATACATTATTGATGAGCAGGGGGTGCATGTGGATCCAACAAAGATCCAAGTCATTCGGGATTGGCCAGCCCCCAGCCACCCTAACAGAGCTCCACATCTTTTTAGGTCTCATATCACTTGGCCCTTGAGTCAAGTCACCAAGGGAGGAGCTAAAGAAAAATTCTTTTGGTTTGAATCTCAACAGAAGGCATTCACGGAGTTGAAACATCGCCTCTACTCTGCACCAGTGCTCACATTACCAGACTTGCAACAACCATTTGAGATCGATACAGATGCCTCTGACTATGCTATTGGGGCAGTCCTTACTCAACATGGGCATC
>JZKD02S2278409.1:604473-626507 GCA_000966675.3 Picea glauca
TATATATATATATATATATATATATATTCTTGTGTCCTTTAGGACACTTGGCACCCAAGGGCTTCCCTTGTCCCTACTTTAAAGCTTAGGATATATTCATATCCAATACTTTAACTTTCAGGAATATTAATACAATATTCCATTGGGATTAATCCCCCTAGATTAACCCCTTCCTAGACTCTTAGCCCCCCCTTACCTTTCTAGTGGACTTTATCCCCCCCATACTCTTTTACATGGTTTTTCTGTAGTAGTGGCATGTTTTAATTAATAATATGAGTGTTTACATATTACAATAATAAGCTCACTATCCTTTAGCATCTAGGATCTTTGAACTAATAATCACATAATCCTTATGACCTATAACAACTTGGCTCACTAGGATATAGGTTCATTTACATTTATATGTACAGTTGAGGTTTGACCTAGCGGTATTACAATCTTAGATTCATAACATATTCATAACCAATAGGCATAAATAGACGTACTAAGGAAGGACTAAGTTTTGGCAATATTACTGAGGTGTACACGGGTCACAGAAAGCACAATCATGTATATACATGGGTTTCTTTGAGCATAGTCGCATAAATGCATGGGTTGTAGTGGTGAAAATCAGGTACAGTTCCGTACAAGTCAATATAGGGGTATTTTTCAACTATAGGTTATTTCCAGGGAAGTTTTTCAGGTCTTACAAATGGAAACAACACTGTTGAAAGTTGAAGACAGATTGGATGGACCATCAAACTTCCTATCTTGGAAAGCAAGAGTAACTTTGGCGTTGAAGGAGTATCACCTTTAGGAGTTGGTAGATAAAGTAGTTAATTCACCAAAAGATCTGTAATATTCCCAACTAGGATAGAGGGATATATTATGTTTGCTGACCAATTTATTATTTTCCTTTGTGTGATTTTATCAAACACTTTGCAGGAGATTTCGTTCAACAATTTGCATATGTCTCATAAATAGGAATAAAACACATCACATGCATCTTTTACAAATATAATGGATAAGATAACCATGGAATATTTATTATGGTATGAGAACCCAAATCACAAAAATACAAAGATCACTAATAGTTGTCACAACAACTGCTAAACCCTCCTGAACACAACAGATCTATTGGCTGCAAGCAACTACAATATCCACTAACATAAAACAAATAAAGTATCATGGTGATGATGCCTGAATCACCTCAAGTTGTATACTTTGTAATGTTTCCAACTAGGATATAGGGAGATATTATGTTTGTTTCCCAATTTATTATTTTCCTTTGTGTGATTTTATCAAACACTTTGTTGGAGATTCTCTCAATAGTTTTCATATGTCTCATAAATAGGAATAAAACACATCACATGCATATATTACACAGATAATGGAGAAGATAACCATGGAATATTTATTATGGTATGAGAACCCAAATCACAACAATACAAAGATCCATAATGATTTTCATAATAGCTACCAATCCCTCCTGAACACAACAGATCTACTAGCTACAAGCAACAACAATATCCACTAACAAAAAAAAATCAACCTCGTGTTGGGAAAATTAATTGCTTATGAAAACAATCAAATTCCAAACCATTAAGTATCAATCCAGGGTGCGTCTATTTATTTCAAAGTTATGATGCAAAGTCTATGCAGGATCCAGTTTCCCTTATAACATTGGTTATATAACATGCATTGTAGTAATGTAAATCAAACAACTCTTGGAAACATGGAAGGCAATCCACACAATAGGCTGAAAAGAATAACACACTTCAGGAATGTAAATCAGACCACACGACAAGCCTTGATCAGTGAAACAATCTACTCTATTTTAAAAACCCCATGACATATAAGGAATGTATATCTATCTATTGGAAATAAATTGGAAAAAAAGCTAAATATTAACTTGTAGAAAATAAATCACACCATTCTTACATAAATTAAATAAATCACACTTGTTGAATTGGAAAGCATGCTTTCATAAATGAGAGAACCACACTTGCTGAAATGGAAAGCACGTTGTCAAGAAATTAAATAACTCAATAAGTGGTGGGATCCTCAGCTCCCTATTTTCAACCACCTGCGAGGATTGGCAAGTGGTGGATTGAGCCACCCCCCTGCTCTCAACCACTTGTGGGGATTGGATAGAAGCACACGACACACAAGGAGATCTAATGTAAATAACTCTTGCAAGTTTGAAGAAAGTAAATTTAATCTAATTGACAAAAAGGAAATTGTTGAAAATAAAATGTTCACACACTTGCATAAATAAATAATTTGAACTAAAATAAATATCCCCAAATTTCCATGTGGTCATAAAACAAAGCGTTGCCACTGATCTATAACATAAAAAAATTAATTGAAACTCATACCTTGCTCAAAGGAAATGATAGAATTAAAAATGCAACAATTACACATACTATGAAATATCAAAGCTATGATCTACATTAACACAAGCTCTCAAAGAAATATGATTTATTCCATCATAGTCTAGACAGTTTCTCCAGGAGTCCCCCATTTTGCAGAGGCGAATGGATCTTTTTATACATGAATTTCATACAAAGGAATTGTTACAAAAATACTTGAATGGGAAAATTCCCCAACCAGTTATTGTTTAAGACACAATTGGTTATGGTCTGTTAGCTTGATGATAAAGGAAGAATGTGTATCTGTGACCAATTCTCTACTACTAAAGTGGATGCTTCATTTGGAAATTTTATAAGGAAACCACAATAGTAAATCTAGGCAATTTTCCTTCAAAGGACTTCATGTACCACCCACCTCACATATTTTCTAGGGAAATTGTTCAATCGTCGTCTAATTGGGCATGTTCTTCACAAAACCCATGTCGTAGAATGGTCAAATTTGTTTCCATCACTCCAAAAGATTCGTACGAAAATAATTATCTGATTAGGACGCCTTTAATTTTAGGTATAACATTAATTATGAGTTGTAGCTTCCCAAACGTAATTGGAACAATGTATTTCATCGTTTATTAGCTTCCACAAATAGATGTAATACTAAATTCATGGAAACTCCATTGATTATTTGGGTGGATACTTGGATTAACATGGCTCATGGTTCCAATGGCTCATAGTTTCAATGACTCATAGTTTTGATGTCTCAAGATTCCTTGGACTAGTCACAGCACATGAGGAGTTACAACAATAGGAATTGCAACAACATAAGTTGTAGTGCAAAATAGATCTATGGTGAGTTGCAACACAAAATAGCTCCCTCATGAGTTGCAACAACTATTGTAAGGAGCTGCAGCAAGTTACAACAAGTTGCAGAAAGACAGATTTCATCACGGAAAGAGTTGTAACAACTATTGTAAAGAGTTCCAGCAAGATAGATTTCATCAAGAAAAGAATTGCAGCAATTGTTGTAAGGAGTCGCAGGGAGTTGTAGCAAGATAGATTTCCTCAAGGAAAGAGTTGTAGCAATAGCGTGGGAACTGCAACAAACGAGTTGCAACAATGGGAACCAAAATACTTCCATATCACATCCTACACAACAAGTTGTCTAATACATCGTCATTGTAGATTAACTTCAAGATAAATGAAAACATGATATTTCTCTAATATTTAACCATAATTGATATGATTTACTAAATAAATGCAATGGAAAACAACTTGATTATAAATCCCACATATAAGCATTAAAAAGGATTAATAAGCATTAATACAAGGTTATGGGTAAGAAAGAAGGGAGTAAAAATAGAGAAAGAGGATGTAAAAAGGATAACAATTCCATGGCCCAACACCTGGTGATGATTATTGAATATACTCAAGATGTATACTACTTTTATTTCTTGATCACGTTGATGTTGTCTCGACCTACTCTTGAAGACTCTCTGCGGCAATATGGCCATCCGTACCCAACTCAGGCCTACAATGCCAAATTGCAAAGGTCCTTGTGGGACACAGATGGTCCTCTAGTGGGGCCTCATGTGAGGATTCTGACAAACCAGTGAGGGCCTTGTGAGGAACCCTATTTCCAAACCTACAAGGATGCCTTCGTACATTATTTCCTAAAACATTTTGAGCTCCTGTAAAAATAGAATACAACCTTCTCTATAGAGATCCTCCCATATTTTGTAACTCGATCCAACTAAAATAAACCAAACTAAAGCTCCAATGAAGACCATGTATGGATCCACCTCCTTCTTTTCTACCTCCAATGGAAATCTTGAATGGATTCCCCTCTTGTCTATCTAGGGTGGATATTGAAAAATCGAAACCAAACCAATAGTCGAAGGGTTTTTCCCAAAACCCCAACGAAAACGTTGGCTATAATAGCACTACAATAACATGTCAAATCATAATTATTAGAAGTGAGTTATTTTATACTTTTCCAACCTCTTCTAGAAATTCCTCTTTTTCGACTAAAAAAGGACTTCTAGATCTCTCCTATTTTTGACCAAATCAAATGTAACTTCTAGAATTTCCCCTTTTTGACTAAATCAAATATATCCCTTATTTTCCCTCCAATTTTCAGTTTAGGATTAAAAGTCACATTAATAATAATTAAGGAACTTATTAATATAAAGTTACTTTACTTTCCCTAATCTCACTTTAATAATATAATACATGTTAACTAAATGACAATAAACGACCCCCTTTTTACTCATTTTTCTCCGCTGACAAGCCATGAAAGTCCCTTCTATTAAAAAACAAGAGAAATAAAAAATGGGGACATGACAAGTCCCCCCTTCGCAAATATTGCTTGTCCTCAAGCAATTCCATCATGACCTAACACTCCATCGATTGATCCAAACTGAGACTGAAAATGATACTAGGATCCCAAATTACCCTATAAGATGTGAAGCATCCTCTGTTCAAGTTGTGGCATGGTAATGTACTGACATAATAGGCTTCCTGAAAATCTCCAACAAGCAATTCCACTTGGTGTTGTAATAGCTCGATCAACTCATCAATGTACTTCTCTTCTAGGGAACCAACCTCATGAGAGAAAAAAACTATCTTTCGCCTCTGTGACAACTACTACACCATATCCTATTTAAATCCTAGGGTCCCAAGATATTGGATGTATGGGATGACCTCGATTTCTACCTTAGTTCTCCAACAAAACCCTAGAAACCATCGACCCTTCTGGAGACCAAAAGAAAACAATGTTCATAGAGTGAACAATGTAGTCTCACTCGAGATGGCTTATGGGTGATTTCCTGACTCAGATGTATGCAATCATGGAAGGGATGATGCTCATGGGATGTTAGAAATACTTATACTTCAACTTCAATATTCATCATCATATTTATTATTCATTTAACCTTTAACATTCATTTTTCATACCTAATCTAGTGTGCACTATAAATTATTTCTAACAGATTCATTCATTTATCCATCCATTCATCATAACTCATAGCAAAGAATAAAGGAAAACATTCAACATGTTGACATATTATTTTACTGTGGTTCACCCCCCCTGGGCTACGTCCACAAAGATATTATGCTTCTTATTATTCTTCATCAAATCTTTGCGTTGTATGCATTACATCAAAAGTATGCTAATGGTGAGGCTGACCAGTGTTGCACCAAGATCTTTATCTTGTGACCCAACCGTCAGTTACAATCCATCTAACTAAGTATGAGCTCCAAAACTCTCAACCAAACACTCATCAAAGACAAACTCAAAACTCAAAAAGGTTCTCCAAGATACTTCCCTTCTACACCAAAAGTGATCCAAGATCATCTCCTTAGATCTTACAATGCCTATTTATACTACCAAAAGTGGGTTAAACCCATTACATTACCAAAACCCTAACCCTAGTGGATTATGGTTGTCCACATATCAACCTCATGTGTGTGGCTAGTCCTCGATACAACCATTCCTTTCTTTGACTCTTATTTTCCTTCCACTACGTTTCATTGATTCCTGATGCTCATTGCTTCTTTGGTCCATTTGTTAGTTGCCTACCTCGTTTTATACTCTCTTCCTTATTCCTTGAACTTTTCTCCCAAAATATCCTGCTCCAAAAGACCCCCAACACAAACCTGTGGTTCATACTGAGCCACTCAAGTAGTGTTTGCATGTCTGACAAAATTCTCCAACTTCTGGAATCTACCTAAAATCTCTTTAGCATGAGTCTTCACCTATGTGCTTTTCTCAGCAATAGACTCCAAATTTTGCATAGTGATATGATCTTTGAGTATTTCTTTAGCTTCCACCCTAGATTTTTTCATATGTCCTTTGGCATCATCCATCTCTGCTAGTATCTTCTCTGCATCTTGCAATGGATCCAATTGAGCCTGTCTCAACTACTTCTCTATTTTCACCTTCTTTAGATCTGCTTGAAAGTTATTTAGCTTCTGCACACTCCTCAACCTCTCCTGTATGTTCATTTCCTTCTACTTTTTCTTCAATTCATACATGACTATGTTGACTCCTTCTTCCTTCTGTTGGAATGCTTGCAACTTTTCATTCTCCTGCAGGCTTGTCCATAGTTGCACACTTTTTTCATATAACTCTAAAGCTTCCTTAATATTATGTGTCATGTTCTCCATATGTCCGGACACCTCCTACTCTCTCTATGATCTGACTTCTGGTGGTGTGCTAGGGATCATCATCTCTACCAGGTCTGTGATTTCTTGTTTGTAACTTTCCATAGCCCATGCCATCTTTTGTATCTTCTCTTCCACGCTTAAATCATGTGCTAGTGCATTGTCTGGTATAGTTTGAAAGACTTCCTCAAGAATTTTTTCTAATTTCTCTGCTATCTCCAATATATCATTTTCCTCCCTGGTTGTCTCTAAGTTCATCACATCTTTCCTGGCTCCTGATTGAACTTCATTTGTGAATCTTATGTGAAACTTGTATAATGCCTTGGTTGGAACCTTGGACAACACCAATTCCAACTACTCTATATCATTCAAGGGATTTTTCGCTGTGTCTTTGTCTACTTATAACATCCCTTGGTTGATTTGGAAAGTCTCGCTTCTCATTGTTGTTGTTTTTACTATCTCTTTTTCTTCATGGATTGGCTCCTGTTTCACTATGCCTTTTTGCTATGAAACCTTAATCTATAATCTCTCCAAAACTTCTTTAACCTCCATCATATTTTTCATCATTTATCCTCTTTGTGAATCTGTGACATATATTGATTCTTCTCCTCAATCGTGTACTTTGTCTACCGCCATTTTTTCATCATCCTCAGTTATTGTGAGCTGAGGGGCCTTTTTTTTCACCTTTATATTCTTTCATTCTTCATCTATCTGCATCATTTATTTTCTCTTTGGTGGTCTTTCTGTATGGGAGAGTTTCTCCTAGATAGGGATGTTATCCTTCTTTTGTGCTTCCCCATTTGTTCCTTATGCATGCTCAGTTCCTAGTATTGAGGCCCTATGTATTGTTTCCTTCTTCATCTGCTTATTTACCATATTCATACTTTATGTTGGTTGAGTGCATTGTGATGCTTTCTTGGTATTTTTTGCTAGGCTACTAGATTTATGCGACATGCCAACCTCTACTTGTTCTTTACCTTGTGTTCCTTTCTTGACAACCACTAGTACCTTCCACTGATCTGACCATTCTTCTATTACCCATTGTACTTATTCTACTATGATGCAATACTGCATCTTCAACCATGTCTTTTGGGGTCTCTCCTTACTTGTATCTATATGTTGTGCCTATATGCCTTGAATTTTTCTATACCTTCATTCTCCTTCACCACTTTAGGTGAGATCCTCCATGTCTATGTTATATTTTCCTGTATCTCATCAAGATACATGCCAAAAATTCTAGTATTGTATTTCCTCTACTTTGGATCTGTTTTGTGCCATGAGGTTATATACCTTGTTGCGCAACACCTTCCTCTCCTATCACAGAAGGATGAATAATTTGGTTCTTCGCATGCCACTAAGGCTATCAAAATAAACAAACAATAATAATGGAACTTTGTCCCAGAATCATGTGCATCTTTGCAATCTTCCAGAAATAGGTTGAGAAAATGTGGTGCCCAGCTAAGTGTTGTCCCCTTAGCACATTGCGCAGCTATTTCCACCACCCCTACTGGTGCCTCCTCCTTGTGACATTTTCTAAGTAACATGAAAGCCATCAACTTTGTCTCAAATCTTGTTGCTAGGTCATTTATGTTCTTGATAATCATGTCTCTTATTCCCCTGTCAGTGCCAAATTAGGATTTTACTTCTTCTGCAATGGTCTTATCCTTCATTTTATCATCTAAATGTTGTTCATTCTTCACTCCATCTGTTGGAAGCCCTCTGATTTTTTAATTAAATCAACATCAATTGGGATAGGTCTGTCCATCCACAAAAATCCTCCATGTACTCTCGCCAGTAATTGTTTGATGTGGGCATTGATATCCTTCCCTTTTCCAAAGTGAGGGATTTCTAATAAATTCAAAATGCATGAATTGTATAACCCTATGATCCACTATTTAGGTTCTAATAATGGGAATCCCAATGGGACTATCCCTTTGTTCTCCATATATATTTCTTACACAAGCTTCAGAGACTTAGCCACCTATGTGACATCATGATTTGCATACCCCAATTGGGGACAAACCTCATCATATCTTCTATAGCTACTACTGACTTTGTAATTTGGGGCAATGATCGCAAAATTTGCTTCTGTGTGCGTGATATTGTTACTACTTTCCTAGGTTTCCTATTTGATGGTCATATTGTCTCTATTTATTCCTATGTGTATTGATATGCGTCACTGTCATCCTCGACCTTTGAGGGCTCTTATGTGCTAGGGTTCTTTGTTTCCTTATGTTAATTGGACTTTGTCTCCTTGTAATATTCTTCATTTTGTTCTTCATGTGTGTGTGCCACTCCTGGTTTTTTTACGTTAAGGTTTCCTTCTATGTTATGGTTTCAGGCTTCTTTCGCCTGGTTTACCTCCACTGCTCCATCTTCTAGGTTCTTCTCTTCAACCATCATCGGGCTAATCAATTCACTCTCTGTCGATGGTATCTCATCGAAATATACCGCCCCGATCGTATATTCTGTCAGTTTGTTAGCACTTCTATTCCTTCTTGTGAACTGGATGGGTCCTTTGAAATTTGGTGGTGTCATTGTTCTAGCTCAGGAAATAATTCATTGTAAATATCGGCTTGGAATCTTCACAATTTCTTCACACAATCACACCTTGTTCACTCCTTCGCTCCTGTTTTCTCAAAATCACTAGTGTTTTTCCTTTTCATGTTTTTCCCCTTTTATAAACCCTATCATAAATATGCCTTTCTTTGTCAGTCATCGATTTTCTCTTTCTGATCATTTTTCATCCTGGTGCGTTGCGTTCATTTTTTTTGTCTCACAGTGTCTTCAGGTTCTGTCGTACCTCTTTCTAACTTATTCCATGCACTATATCCTTCAATTGTTTGTCTACCACTTATCCATCATCTTACTTATTTTTGGATTTTTCTCATTTTTCCCCCATTTTTTTCTTCCTTTTTATTCTTTTACTCATTTTTTATTTTCTTTTTTTTCCAATCATATACAATATATACAACTCTACGTTTTTTCACGACATCTACTAAGGGTTGGTAGGTCTATTGTCACTATATAGTTTCATTCGACTACCATTCAACACTCCTTTCATCTCCTTGCCTACTAAATCCTACAACTGCACATCATCTCCCTCTGTGACAAACTTTATCTCATATGGCCCTCGCCAATGCATCATGAACTTCCCTGAGTGCCACAAATATTTATTATCATAGAGGACAGCCAAATCTCTTTCCTTAAATTTCTTCTTCTTTATGTGTCTTTCATGGCAAGCTTTGTCATTTTCTTTCTGTACCTCCTAATGAAAACTAGCTAAAATCCTATCTTCTTCTAATTCCTTTAGTTGTGCCAATATTTCTTGAGTTGCACCTCTTTATTTCATTTTTGTAATTGTTGAAATGCGGAGACTAAGTAACAAATACTCCAAAGTTACTACTGCTTCCTGTCCATACACCAATCTAAAATATGTACACCCTGTAATTTTCCTACATGTAGTTATATATGCCCATAACATTGTTGGTATCTTCACGTCCCAATCATCCTCGTTCACATTGCAAATCTTGGTTAAGGCATTCTCCAATATCTTGTTAAATGCTTCCACTTTTCCATTAGCTTGGGGATGGTAAGGAGTGCTCTTCTGATGATGTATCTCAAATGTTTCAGTCATTTCCTAGATAATATTGTTGATAAAATGAGTCCCCTTATCACTGATCATAACTCTAGGGAATACAAATCATGTGACTACTTGCTTAAATAAGAAGTGTGTTGCAGTCTCTGCACTGCAACCCTTCACTGTTATTGCTTCAGCCCATCTGGTTAAATATTATTTTGTTGTAATGATATACCTTTCTCCTGATCTTTTGATTGGTGGATTAATTGGTCCTACAAAATGTGCTACCCACTTGTTGAACACTTTCAAAGTTACTTGAGGTATTAATGGCATCTCATCCCTCCTGGATGTCTTTCCAACCCTCTGACAGACATCACAATTATGACAATACTCCTTTGTATCGTTGTGAATTGTTTTGTACACCACAGGGAGTAGTTCTGTGAATATGGAAGGATTAGAACTCTCCCTGGGGTTCTGCACATTCCAAAACTAGCTAGGATCCTAATATCTGAAAGAAAGTTGGATGATGCAGGTGTGGATATTGTATTGGGAAAGGTCACTTGCAAGATGGTACGAGGAGCAATGGTGTTGATGAGGGGATTTCGGTGTGGAAAATTCTACAAGTTTTTGGGAAGAACTTGTACTAATGGGTGTAACAATTCTATTGTGCATGAGAAGATAAATAAAGAAGACAAGACCAATATTGTCCCTGGAAAGAAGACCTTGTTGTGGCATCAAAGACTGGGGCATATTGGAGAAAAGGGACTTTGAACCCTACACAATAAAGGTATGTGTGAAGGTATGTCTAATTGCACTATGGATTTTGATTTATGTGAGCATTTCATATATGGTAAAAATAATCGAGTAAGATTCCCATCTGGTGCTATAAGAAAAAAGGGTATCTTATATTTGATACACAGTGATGTGTTTGGAACTGTGTATATTCCATCAATAGGTAAATCTGTGTATTATGTTTAATTCATAGATGATTTCTCAAGGAACACATGGATTTATTTTGTTACAAAGAAATCTGAGGTATTTGATAAATTTAAAGAGTTTAAGGATCTGGTAGAAAATCAAACAGAGAAGAAAATAAAGGTATTGAGGACAAATGATGGTGGATAATTCTGTGGAAATGAATTCAAATAATTCTATAAGAAGTGTGCTATAGTAAGGCACAAGAATGCTCCATACACACCTCAGTAGAATTGAGTTGCAGAAAGGATGAACCAAACACTGATGGAAAAAGCAAGGAGCATGCTTAGTGGTGTCGAGTTAGGATAGGAATTCTAGGCAGAGGCAGTGGGTACAACATGTTACCTTGGAAATCGTTTACCCTCATCAACGTTGGATGATAAAACTCCACATGAGGTATGGAATGGTAAGAATCCCTCTCTTAAACATCTCAGAGTGTTTGGTTGGGATGCTTATGTACATGTTCCAAAGGAAAACATGAGTAAGCTGGATAATAAAGATGAAAATTGTATCTTTATTGGTTATAAATATGGTGTGAAAGGTTACAATATTTGGAACCCATAAACTAAGAATATTGTTTACAAACAATATGTTGTTTTTAGAGAGGTGAAATATATTCCCAAATAGGAATTCCTACGAAGGAAAGAAGAACTTGAGAAAATAGAGTTTGAGTTAGATGATGAAAAATATAAATGAACTAAAGAAGATGAAGCAGTAGAAGAACAACTTCATACCCGAGTATTGAGAATATTGTATATTTTAACCTTGCACAATATTTACTTCAAACATATTTTTAGTAAAAGAACATAAAAGATACAATGGAAAATACAAACATTACACAGAGATTTTCCCCTGGAAACCCAAACCAGGAAAACCAACATATTCTATATTCATTCATAGTGTTACATTGTTTACAATACAATATACATATATGATCCAACGACATCCAAAAACCTAACCCAATGACCTGGATTAGTCAACTACCCTAATTCCTTAACCGAAAATAGAAAACCATCGAAAAAAACCATGTGCTGAAAAACCACCCAAAAATGTGACATGTTTCCCGAGGAAAAACAATATCTCGGGGGAACATCCCCCGAACCCCCACATGGGGAGTTTTATCTCCCCCTCAAACCCCCTACATGCCCAACGCATCATAGACACTAGTACTCATGCACAAAATATATCTCATACCCAACATTCTCCCACTTGTTGTTTTCTTTGCATATAGGGGGTTACGGGGTTACATAGTCAACAATCCAGGGCAACAATACCCATGTATTCTCTACACCAAGAGAAATTATCAGTGCTCATTGATTCTTTTAATGAGTCTGCAAATTTCTTCAAAGTGTCCACCTTCATTGGCAATAATTTCTTTTCTTCAACCATGTTTCTCACAAAGTGATATTGAATATCAATATGCTTTCTCTTTGAATGATAAGTCGAGTTCTTCGCCAGAAAAATTGCACTCTGACTGTCACAATATATCCTTACAAATTTTTGTACTAGCCCAATACCTAGACACAATCTTTGTAACCGTATTTCTTCCTTACTTGCATGAGTGGCTGCCATGTATTCAACTTCTGTAGTTGAAAGTACCACTACAACCTATATTTTTCTCATCCAACTTATTTCTCCTCCAAACAGGTTAAATGCATACCCACGTGTAGATCTCCTACGATCCAGATCTTCAATCCAGTCTGCATCCACAAAGACATGTATATCCACCACTCTGTCCAATCCTGGTCTTCCTTGGTAGCACAATCCATAGCTAGCATTGCCACACAAATACCTCAAAAACCTTTTTACTGTTGTCCAATTCTCCTTCCCTGATTTTGACATATACCTGCTCAAAACTCCCACTGCATGTGCAATGCCCGGTCTAGTACAGACCATGTCATACATCAAACTACCAACTGCACTCGCATATGGAGCATGAGGCATGTCCTCCTCCTCTTCCTATGTCTTGGGACACTTATCTATAGATAACTTTACACCAACAGGAATAGGAACCTTGTTCGGTTTACATTCCTACATATTAAACCTCTACAATATTGTCTCGACATATTTTCTCTCATTTAACCAGAGTTTCCTCTTTTTCCAATCTCTTTTAATTTCCATTCCCAAAATGAAATTTGAAGCACCGAGATCCTTCATGCCAAATTTAGAGGACAACTGAGTTTTAACATTGTGGATAATCTCCTTGTTGTTTCCTATCAACAACATGTCATCCACATAGAAGACCAAATAAATCAAATGATCACCAATTAATTTAAAATACACACAATGATCCTCTTTGCTTCTTGTGATACCAAGTCCCAACATATAAGTATCAATTTTTTTATACCACTTCCTTGGTGATTGTTTTAAACCATACAGGGACTTTTTCAACTTGCATACCAACTCCTTCTTTCCTTTCACAACATGACCTTTTGGTTGCTTCATATAGATTTCTTCTTTCAAATCCCCATGTAGGAATGTTTTCTCCACATCCATTTGTTCTACTTCAAAATAAAATGCAGCAACAACAGATAACATAAATATTATAGAGGTTAACTTGGCAAGAGGAGAAAAAATATCAGCAAAATCAATTCCCTAAACCTGGGAATAAACCTTTGCTACTAATCGAGCTTTGTATTTATCCACTTTTCCTTCTTCATTCAGCTTCTTTTTAAATGCCCATTTGCTGCCAATGGGATTTCTTCTAGTCGACAACTCCACTAGATCCCAAGATTCATTCTTATCCATGGATGCCATTTCTTCATCCATGGCCTTTTTCCATAGTTTTCCATCCTCTAAATCCACTGCCTCCCTGGCAGTTCTAGGATCATCATCAGTAATAGACAAAGAAAAAATTGATTGGAAATCAAATGGAGTATACCTTTCTAGTAGCCTTCTTTCTCGAACCGATCTTCTCAATACTGGAGTTTGAAGATCTTATTCTTCTAATTCTTGTTCTTCTATAGAGTCTGATTCATCATCCTTTAAATCAAACTCTATTTTCTCTAGTTCTTCCTTACTTGGTAGGAATTCTTGTTTAACAACAGCCTTCATTTCTCTAAATACCACATATTGGATATACACTACCTTCTTAGTTTCTGGGTTCCAAATCTTATAATCTTTGAGACAATATTTATATCCAATAAAGATACACTTTTCATCCTTCTTATCTATCTTAGTCATGTTTTTTTTTGGAACATGAACATTTGCATCACAACCAGATACCTTGAGATGTGTGACAGAAGGTTCCTTACCATTCCATACCTCTTCTGAAGTCTTTTCATCCAACGATGATGAGGGTGATATGTTGACCAGGTAATATGTAGTACCCACTTCCTTTGCCCAAAATTATTGCCCTAACACGACACCACTGAGCATGCACCTTGATTTTTCCATCATTGTCCCATTCATCCTTTTTGCAACTCCATTTTGTTCAAGTGTATATGGAGTAGTCTTCTACCTTGCTATACCACACTTCTTACAAAAATTTTCAAATTCATTCTCGCAGAACTCTCCGCCATTATCTGTCCTAATCACCTTAATTATTTTCTCTGTTTGATTCTCAGCAAGAGACTTAAACTCTTTAAACCTATCAAATACTTCATATTTCTTCCTGAGGAAATATATCCAAGTATTCCTCGAGAATTCATCTATAAATGAGACATAGTACACAAATTTTTCCAATGATGGGACCGACACAGGTCCAAAAACATCACTGTGAACTAGCTGTAAAATTCCATCTTTCCTCGTTGCACTAGAGGGGAATCTTACTTGATTTTGCTTCCCATATAGAAAATGTTCAAAGAAATCAAAATCCAAAGAGAAGTTAGACATACCTTCAACCATACCTTTACCGTGTAGTAGTCAAAGACCCTTCTCTCTGATATGCCCTAGTCTTTAATGCCACATCATAACATTTTCTCCAGAGACTGTAGGAGTTGTTTCTTATTCAACTCCAATATCCGGAACAATGGAACTATTAAACCCATCACTAATAGTGTTTCCTTATATATTATACAGAGTTCCAAACCAAACTCCCTTCAAATACACCATTTCTCCGTGAACCATCCTGCAAGTTTCCTTTTCAAGTATTGTTTTACCCCTGCATCATCAATTTTTCTTACATAAATCAAATTTCTGGCCAAACCTGGGATGTGCAGAACACCAAGAAGTGTTATAATCCTTCCATCTATGAGCCTCAACTTGAACTTTCCTCATCCTATTATTTTGGTTGTCGAATCATCATATAAGAAAACATTACCTCCATCATACCTTTCATATTCACAAAACCACTCCCTATGGGGGGTCATATGAAAGGATGCACATGAGTCAACTAACCATGCCTCATGATCTGCATCTATGAGCCTCAACTTGAATTTTCCTCATCCTATGATTTTGGTTGTCGAATCATCATATATGAAAACATCCCCTCCTTCTTCCTTGGAGGTATCTGTTTCTGTAGAAGGAGATTCTTCAGATCCCTTCTTTCTCTCAACTTTGAATCTACATTGCTTCTTGTAGTGCCCTTGTTTTCCACATCTCCAACATACCTTTACAAACTTTCCAAGAGATTTATATCTACCCTTAGACTTAGATCTCCCACTTGAGAACTTAGATCCATTTCTTTCCTGGGAGCAGCCTCTTGAAAATAATGTGTGTGTTCTCTTTCCTTCCATATTCTTCCATATCATATCCTCCGACAACAAGGATGAGACCACTTCATCAAAATTCAAGGCAATTGTATTACTACCTATGGACACAACCATACTATCCCATGAGTCTGGTTAAGAACACAGTAAACTGATACACTTATCTTCATCTGAAATTTTAATCTCAATGGATACTAACTAACTTACCACAGTATTGAAGGCGTTCAAATGATTTTCCACTGAGTCTCCATCTCTCATCCTCAGTTTATACAACCTCTTTCTCATGAATATTTTATTTACTAGGGACTTGGAATGATACAACTTCCCCAACTTATCCCATAAATCCTTGGTTGTAGCTTCCTCTGACACATTCAGTAATAGTAAATCTAAGAGACACAGTCGGATTGTGTTCTTTGCCTTCTGATCCATCTTTTTCCAGTCATATACTGAAGTTCATGTAGGTTCAGTACATGGATCTACTGTGATCCACTGATCTCTGTCCACCAATAGATCTTCCATATTGAGCTTCCACAGCTCAAAACTTTTCCCATTAAACTTCTCGATCTCCATCTTCAAATTGCTTGCCATTTCTTTTCACCTGAAAAATCAATACCACATATCTCCCATTGTAACAAGGCTTATGACATTCCTGAGCCAAACCCTTGACCACAAAGGAATCCCCCTGAAGCCAACCTGGATCTAATACCAAATGTAGATTTTAACCTTGTACAATATTTACTACAAACAGATTTTCACTAAAAGAACAGAAAATATACAATGGAAAATACAAACATTACACATATATTTTTCCCCCGGAAACCCAAACTAGGAAACCAACATATTCTATATTAATTCATAGTGTTACATTGTTTACATTACAATATACATATAGGATCTAGTGGCATCCAAAACCCTAACCCAATGACCTGGATTAGTCAACAACCCTAATTCCTTAACTAGAAGTAGAAAACCATCACCAAAACCATGTGCCGAAAAATAGCCCAAAAATGTGACACGTTTCCCGAGGAAAAAAATTATTAGGGGCATTGCACCTGCTCGCCCGAGGCAACGCAAAAAATACTACTCATGCAAATAATATAACACATACCCAATAGATATCAGTGAGGGAAACAAGGAAACCATAAAGGTATAATCTGCCTAATTTTCATTCTAATTTTTCTTTATCTATTACTGATGATGATCCCAGAACAGTCATGGAAGCAGAGGATATTAAACTATGGAAGAAATGCATGGTTGAAGAAATGGATTCCTTGGATAAGAATGAGGCATGGGATCTAGTTGAGTTTCTAGTTGGAAGAAAATTTGTTGGTAGCAAATGGTTGTTTAAGAAGAAGTTTAATGTAGAAGGAAAAGTGGAGAAATACAAAGCTTGGTTAGTAGCAAAAGGTTATTTCGAGGTAGACGGAATTGAATTTGGTGATATTTTTTCTCCTATTGCCAAGTTAACTTCTATTAGATTTATTTTATCTATTACTGTTAATTTTGATCTTGAAGTGGAGAAGATGGATGTGAAGACAACATTCCTACATGGGGATTTGGAAGAAGAAATCTGCATGAAGCAACCAGAAGGATTTGTAGTGAAGGGAAAGAAAGAGTTGGTATGTAAGCTAAAGAAGTCACTATGAAGGATGTGGTACCAAAATTTTACAAATACATCCTTGGATTGGGTTTTGTGAGAAGCAGGGTTGATCATTGTGTATATTCAAAGTAGGTTGGTAATCACTTCATTTATGTAGTGTTGTATGTTCATGACATGTTGCTAGTAGGAAATAACATGGATGTTATCAAGGAGGTGAAATCACATATATCCTCCAAATTTGACATGAAGGATCTCGGTGCTGAAAAATTCATTATGTGAATCGATATTAAAAGAGATCATGCAAATAGGAAACTCTGGTTGAATCAGAGAAAATATGTTGAGACAATATTGCAAAGGTTTGATATGCATGGAAGTAAACCAGTCAAGGTTCCTATTCCTATAGGTGTAAAGGTATATGTATATCAGTTTCCCAAGACACATGAAGAAGAAGAGGACATGTCCCATGTTTCGTATGCCAGTGCAATTAGCAGTTTGATGTATGCAATGGTCTGTACTAGACTGGACATTGCACGTGCAATGGGAGTTTTGAGTAGGTATATGTCAAAACCAGGGAAGGAGAATTGGACAACAGTAAAGAGGGTATTCAGGTATTTGTATGGCACTACTAGTTATGGATTGTGCTACCAAGGAATACCTAGATTGGATAAAGTTTTTGACATACATGGGTTTGTTGATACAGACTAGGCTAGAGATCTAGATTGGAGAAGATATACAAGTGGGTATGTTTTTAACCTATTTGGAGGAGCAATCATTTGGATGAGAAAAACACAGGTTGTAGTGGCACTCTCAACTACAGAAGTTGAATACATGGCAGCCACTCATGCAAGCAAGGAAGTAGTATGGTTGATACAACAAGAAGTGAAATTGGATTGTGACAGTCATAGTGCAATCTTCCTAGCAAAAAAACATGCTTATCATTCAAAGGAAAATCATAATGAT
The DNA here is from genome assembly GCA_000966675.3 of Picea glauca. Lineage (NCBI taxonomy): Eukaryota > Viridiplantae > Streptophyta > Pinopsida > Pinales > Pinaceae > Picea > Picea glauca. The sequence continues at coordinate 622,747 of JZKD02S2278409.1, forward strand.
GTTCAGTATCACTTTGTGAAAGACATGGTTGAAGAAAAGAAGGTGTCGCTAGAAGAGGTTGACACTTTGAAGAATGTTGTAGATTCATTGAAAAATTTTGTGAGCACAGAGAATTTCTCCTGGTGTAGAGGAATGATGGGAATTTCTACCCTATATTGTTGACTATGTAATCCAATGAACCCCTATATGCAAAGAAAACATCAAGTGGGAGAATGTTGGGTATGTGTTATATTATTTGCATGTGTGGGTGTGTGGGTGTGTCAGATTCAACAATTGTGTCTGACGATCCCAAATTCCTTCATCCTTTGTGTTGTGTGTGTCGGGCGCTTTCCTGGGGGGGTCCCTGGGGGATAATTCCCCCCCCCCCCCACAAGTTATTCTCATCATTAGTAGTAGTGCCCCGAAATTTCTTTTTTGGGTGGTTTTTGCTATTTTAGAAAATTTTGATATTTTTAGCGGTTTTCTAAATTAATATCGGATTAAGGGATTAGGTTTTTGGTAGCTGCGGAATGCCTAAAATATTTTATATATTGTATTGTGGATGGGGAAATTAATACAATGAATATTTTAAAGGTGTGGCACCAAGGAATGTTGGTTTTCTCCCGATTAAGGGTTTCCAATGTAAATATTTGTATACTGTGTGTATGAGCCATTGATTAATTTTTGTTTTTCTTAAGAAATTATATGCATTTCTTTACTAATCCTATAAAAAATATCTTCTGCATAGTATCTTTCCCTACATAATGTCCTCCAAGTATTCCTTCATGTGCTTCTGCTCAAAAAATAGGCCTTTCATGCTCCATAACACATCTCCTCAAATTGTTGTTTTCACCAGGTTTGTACAAATTCCCTATAATCAGTTGGTAGTCTGCAGCTCTAACCACCAATGTTTTCTTCTGTGTAGTATTAAATTCCTTTGGGGAAAATCTTGTACTCAAAAATTTAATAATGTCAACAAAATATTCATCAACAATTTGTACTGAAAACAATTGTGCATCCGGGAAGTTTTCCTCCAATTTACTTGGTTCCTCTCCATTAGTTAACCTAGACAGATGATCTGTCCCTGCATTCAATAATCCAAGCTTCACCACAAATTCAAAATCAAATTCCTGAAATAAGAGTAACCATCTGCATATTCTTCCCCCCAACACTAGCTTATTGACTAAATATCTAAGAGCAGAGTGATCTGTAAACAACTTAAAGTGTTGTCCTAACAAGTAATGTCCAAACTTCTACAATGTATATACCATATCCAATCCTTTTCTTTATGTTGTGTTGTAATTCTATTATGAAACTAACAAATTCCTACTTTCAAATACAATTGGGTGATCTATATCACCTTCTCTTGGTTGTGTTAATACTAGTCCAAGTATTATTGTATATGCATCCACATCCACATGCACATGAAATTCTTTTAACCAATCTGGAAACACCAAAATTAGCATTGTCACCATTTTCACCTTCAATATATCCAAGATCTGTTGGCACTCATCATTCCACTCAAACTTTATGTCCTTATTCAACAATTTCTCCATCGGCGCAGTAATTTGTGCATATCCCCTTATAAATTTCCTGTAGTATCCTATATGACAAAGTGTACTTTTTAACTAGAGCACTAACTTAGGTGGTGGTAAATTCACTATGAAAAAACATTTGGCAGGATCAACCAGCAGAACCTGTTTACACACCACATGTGTTAAAAAAATACCAAAAGGTGTGTTGAAAATGTATTTCTTAATATTCAATTAAATATGACACTGTCTACACCTATATAACATCAATATTAACACTTTGACATGATCCTTTAATAATCTAAACACTGTAAAATCATCCAAATAAACTTCCAAAAACTTATGAATAAAGTTTTTAAAAGAAGCTACTACTACCCTTGAAAAAGTTGCAGGTGCATTCTTCAACCCAAATGGAATCACTATATATTGATATGATCCCCGTTATATTGCAAATGTAGTCTTATGTCTATCTTTTGGTGCTATCTTGATCTAGTGATATCCTGAAAATTCATCCATGAATGAATATTCTTCTTGACCTCCTACATTCTCCAAAACTTCATCTGTAAATGGGGTAGGGAAAGGATCATGTAAGAAGACATCATTCAGTTTCCTCAAATCTACATAGATACTTATCTCCCTTTCTTATTCTCCTGCACTACCATAGCGCTGATCCATTCAAATTCTTCCATAGGGTCTATGACACCAGCTTCTAACATTTTATCAATTTCTTCCTTCACCTTCTACTTATACACTATATTCATTTTGTAAGGTATATGTCTTATTGGTATGGTAGATGGCTTCAAAGGGATATTCATCTCCCCAATTTATCCTATAATCCCTTTCATCTCTAAAAATGTCATTGGAAACAAGTCACTATACTCGCGCAATAACTCTGTTATTCTTTCTACTGTTTGATTATCCCAATAATCTCCAATAATTGTAATCTTTGGGTTTTATGATGTTCCAGTATTTACCTTATTGATATTTATTGGTGCATCATAATATTATGAATCTAGATTTGGACCTTCTACTTCTCTTTCTCCTTTAACTTTTGTAATCTTGATGTTGTGCAAGTTTTCTTCGACTGGGTGTTCTTCTTCTGCAACATGATAACAATGTAGCAACTATCTGACTGTCTGTCTCTTCTAATTATGATAGGTTGTTATAATCTCAACTTCTCGTTCTTCAAAAATACTATCTCTTACCAACTTCAGTGTTGTATCTATTTTTGGGTTCTCATGCTCAAATACAAATGGGATCACAAAATTTCCTGCATTTCCTCCCAATTTGCAATTTCTCTGCATTGTTCCAATTATGTGTACCAATTCTTTGGGATTCCTTCAAATGTGTGAATAAAGTGATGTGGCCACTCTTCTCATGGTACTAATCTCCATTGAGTTATCCATATTTCTACATGTTCTCCGGTCTATCCCATTCCATCATACTTCTCCACATATATGTTCTCCTTTTCTGTGCCAAATATGATGCGCAATAACATCTTGTGTTGATACCAGTTTTGAATTTTCTCCTTATGGGTACCCCACCAACGTGCAGGTGTAGCTTTCAAAGAAATATCCAAAACTGGTAACCTTTGATTTTCCATTAATTCTAATTCAAACTTACCTCCTACCATAAAATGTTTGAGGTTCTCTTACCTCTGTACCAACCCATCTTAGTGTTTGTATCTTCGTCTATAATCTGCTTAGCTGCCCAAATATTCTCACAAATAAACAAGTCCTTCTTTGGGTCCTATGACCATTCTCCATGGAACTCAGACAACCTAATAATTGGATCTTGTCCTACCATTGTGAAATTTTTGTACTACCACCTCTGCACGATGTATATACTTGACTACTACTAATTGAACTTGTACTTTTTCTTGAATTCCACTAGAACCACTTCCTACTAAAATCGTTCTACTACTAATCACTTGTTTTCTAAATGATTCTTATTCTTCAAATGTCTTAGTCGCACATGGGGTTGTGGGTTCCACACTAATTCAGATCTAGAATGGTGATCCTTCTTCTGCGCAAGACCCTTGACCTCTTGTTTTCCTTTGATATTTTGCATGCAAGATTTCTTCAATATTCCCTGTCACACGAACATCCTCTACCTCTTCCTCATCACTTTCCAAGCCTTCTCACTTAGCCACTACCCTATTTTTACTACTGATCTTATACTGGTAGGGTTTTCCATTGCGCATCACTCCTACTTTGCTCAATATCTCCTTGGTTTGTTCCTCATCCATCA
>JZKD02S2278409.1:626557-646437 GCA_000966675.3 Picea glauca
TAAAATGTTTGAGGTTCTCTTACCTCTGTACCAACCCATCTTAGTGTTTGTATCTTCGTCTGTAATCTTCTTAGCTGCCCAAATATTCTCAAAAATAAACAAGTCCTTCTTTGGGTCCTATGACCATTCTCCATGGAACTCAGGTAACCTAATAGTTGGATCTTGTCCTACCATTGTGAAATTTTTGTACTACCACCTCCACGCGGTGTATATACTTGACTACTACTAATTGAACTTGTACTTTTTCTTGAATTCCACTGGAACCACTTCATACTAAAATCATTCTACCACTAATCACTTGTTTTATGAATGATTCTTCTTCTTCAAATGTCTTGGTCGCACATGGGGTTGTGGGTTCCAAACTAATTCAGATATGGAATGGAGATCCTTCTTCTGCGCAAGACCCTTGACCTCCGGTTTTCCTCTGATATTTTGCATGCAAGATTTCTTCAATATTCCCTGTCACATGAAGATCCTCTACCTCTTCCTCATCACTTTCCAATCCTTCTCACTTAGCCACTACCCTATTTTTACTACTGATCTTATACTGGTAGGGTTTTCCATTGCGCATCACTCCTACTTTGCTCAATATCTCCTTGGTTTGTTCCTCATCCATCATAATGGCGTCCATTTCTTCCTTCTTCTAGCCTCTATCCAAATTGCTCTCCATATCTCATATCTTCCTTAGTGCTTCCCCCATTTCCCCCATGTGCACATAGTTATTTAGTTTTTTGATTCCGTTGTAATCACTCCTTTATCTTGTAATAAAATCTTGATCGACGTGTAAAGTGATCGAATGTACCTTCCTCTTGGTACCCTTAGAAACTCTTTCTCTACAGAAGTGTAAGACTTCACAGTATCGACTGAAAAATCAGTAATAAACCCTACCACAATACTGTTGAACCAAAAATCCACTGTGTGCATGAAGTTATTATTGACCATTTCCAACCGCACAATATTCTCAGTAGTCCACTCTACTGGCCTTATCCAATTAGTTGGATGAGTAACCTTCAACCTAAATATCCACTCATGTAACAAATCTGTAAAATAATAGAAATATGCCTCATGCAAATCAGTAAACACATACCTCTGCAAATTCTGGCATGGTGTATACATGGAGCTTCTATTGTCTTTCTGCGCAAAATCAAGTTTCTTTGTCTACAACCATATTTCAATATATTTCTTAGTTGAAATCCATGGCCTAAAAATTACCCTATACCACTGCATTCTGTTCATCAAATCCCCTCCAATATGATCTTCTGAGTTCATCCCGACAATGGAACCATTTTCTGGATGTATAGGATGACCAAGGTTCTACCTTAGTTCTCCAACAAAGCCCTAGAAATCATCGGCCCTTTAGGAGACCAGAAGGAAACACTACACATAGAGTTCACAATGTAGTCTCAATCAAGATGGATTATGGGTGATTGCATGACTCAAATGTCTTCAATCATAGAATGGATGATTCTCATGGGATTTTAGGCATACTTATACTTCAACTCAATATTCATCATCATATTCATTATTCATTTAACCTTTGACATTCATTCTTCATAACTAATCTAGTGTGTGTTGTAAATTAACTTTAACATATTCATTCATTTATCCATCTGTTCATCATAAAGAATAGAAAATCATAAAGGAAAACATTCCACACATTGACATGGTATTTTAATGTGGCTCACCTCCCAAAGCTACGTCCACAAATATCTTATGCTTCTAATTATTCTTCATCAAATATCTACGATGCATGCATTACATCAAAAGTATGGTAATGGTGCCCCCGGGGGGGCAGCTCAATTGGCAAGTGCCATGAAAATGAAGTTCCATGAGGTTTCGAGTTCAACTCCCCCCAACTTACCTTCTGTTCCACATAAGAGGCATCGTGGGAACACTTGGAGGTTATAGTGGTAGCGGTTGGATAACAGGGCCACGTGTAACGCGAGCACGTGCACAACTAGTTGTTGATTCCTCCAGACATAATATATATATATATATATATATATATATATATATATGGTAATGGTGAGGTTGACCAGTGTCACACCAAGATCCTCATCTTATGACCTGACCCTCAGTTACAATCCATCTAACTCAGTATGATCTTCGCACTCTCAACCAAACACTCATCCCTTCTACACCAAAATTGATCCGAGATCATCTACTCAGATCTTACAATTCCTATTTTTACTACAAAACTTGGTTTAAACCCATTACATTGATTACCAAAACCCTAACCTTGGTGGATTACGTTTTTCCACATATCAACCTTCTGCTTGTTCCTATTCCTCGATCCAACCATTCCTTGCTTTGACTCTTATTTTCCTTGCGCTTATTTTCCTTGATTCTCGACGTGTGCTACTTCTTTTGTCAATTCCTTAGATTCCTACCTCGTTTGATGTGCTCTTCCTTATTCCTCAAACTTTGCTCCCAAAATAGCTTGCTCCAACATAATCTATCATCATAAAGGAACCACCACATTGATGCTACCCTACTTTGATCATATTCATCTGATCATCTTTATCACTATGCATCCACAAGTTGTAATGCCTCAAAGGATCACATCCAATATCAAGGATCATGCCCATCCAATTTATCACCACCCTAAGATTAGATATCATAGATAAGTATATGTGGTCACCAACTGATAGGGAATCCACTACACCTAATCTCTAAGTATAAAAGGGAAAGGCCTCAATAATCCAATACCTCCTATCTATTGTAATCATCCAATTATCATCTGAAAAATCTCCCAACATATCATCCACAAATTCCCTCTATGCGAACACTAGAACCCTATAGATGGTAAAGTCACCAGGATCACAAACTAGTTTGTACAATATGGAGCATATAGCATTGGTATGTAAGGTTCTAATACAATAATACACTTGATTGTTGTTTATAAGACAAGAAATCATAAGATACACAAAATCGATCAACTCCTCCAAATACCACAACTCCAAGAAACGACTCCTAATCCTCCCAAGAGTAAACTTTGGAAAGTCAAAGCTAGTGCTCTCCTCTCTAATAGTGGTTGAACTATCAAACAATGTGATCCCAGGGTCCCAAACTAATCCTAAAAATATACCACCATGTTGACACTACACCACTCTGATCATCATCATCAAACCAACATTCCCAGTCTGCATCCTCCTCCCCTAGAACTCCAAGTTAATCTCTTTGAAGGGACGAAATCCACCATCCTGAATCCTCTCATGTAAAAGTGTGTCACTGAATTATAAGCCTCCAAGCCCACTCCTTGCCTCAAGTCTATCCTACCCTATATATTAAGTATCAACCTCCCCTATGTTGATGTCCCAAAAATAAAGTGGACCAATCATTGTCATGAATATGTTGACAATCATCTGAATCAATCTGTCACTCAAATGAACTCATGGATCCCACCACCAAATAGGAAGTCCACCACTCCTAATACCTACTAATTGTTTTTTCACCAAATTGGTAACCATAAGAGTCAAAATGAGCCAAGTCCCTAGTATGCCATCATCCAGTGGAATCCTAGTACTAGGAATCAACTATGTGCCTGTTGATCTATTCAGATCCTATCAAAATACACCAAGAAATATGTTATCTCGATCATCATCAATGTACCAGAGTAATTTGTGGAGGCTAAATACCTCCTTGGAAAATATCCCTATCACCTGCGGTGCCTCATACTCATACGAGTATCTAGAATGCCCCATCGAAGGTGGATCACACATAGCCCTCATAATAATATCTCTAAGTGGGGGCTTAGGGGATACAAGTGTGCAACCTATGTAGTGAATAATGACATCCACCACTGTATAAGTTGAAATATTTGTGAACCGACTCAATATATTCTGGATCTCCTCTTGTGCTCCAACCACATAGTCCAAAAAAAAAAATATTACTTGGATATAATCCCACATATCTCACCCAACTGACTCAAGTTATTCCTCCACATCATGTCGAATATACTGCTAGCATCGGAAAATTGCACTATAGGCCACTGCCACTACCTGTAATACTGGAAAGTTTCAAGTGTGCTGGTCAAACCCAATGACATGATCAAGGAATCAAGGTAAAATCTAAGAGATATCCTACTCTATATCCTTTCTCTGGTGATATCCAACTCGAATATCAATCTCCGAGGGATATACCTCTCCCCGAGGCTAGTCCATCCACCATCGAGCTTGGGTGAACCAAATTCAATGATATGTATGAAGTCTCTATCTAGAGGTCACCCTAGGGGAAATATCCCAATAACCCATTGCATACCATTTTACATTGTTGTATGTTGTTGTATCCCACTACACACCACTATATCATCATGTATCATCTTGTATTGTATATGTGCCAATGTATCAATCACTCTACTAATATCAACTGAACCTGAATCCTACAGTGATGTATCCATATCTATCTGATACTTATTTCCCTAATCAACTGGTGCATATACTTCCTTGTTTGCTAGTCCATAAGGAGTTTTCACAACTACCATCTCTGTAGATAAGCCTTGAGCCAAAATAAATGGCTCATGATCCCTGCAATGACAGACAGGTGCATGGTAAAAAACCTTTATGTACAAAATCTCCTCATACACCTGCAACCCTGAATGCTCTTCATGTGGAATCATCACAAGAGGATCCTCCCTCTAATCATGAGTGCCACTCATGCTCTCATGTGTCACTGCCACCAAAGATGATGAAGTCGCTGCTGCTGTCAACAATGAGGAGTGTTCTAGACTAAGCTTGCAAAAAATCTCCTTAACATCCATTTCCTTGTCTTCAATGAACTTAAGAGAAATCTACCTATCCATGAACAACTACAAGTAATCATATTTCATCTATTCTAGTGATTTTTTGATGATGCATAATTGAGAACTAGTGATCCCATCTGCAACTCCTTTTTGTCTCTCCTCCATCTGAGCTTTTCACATAATATCTTCAATAAGTTTATGAGTACCATCTTCCCTTGTAAACACCTCCACAATTTGGTCCTCCTTGATCAATAATTAGTCCTCCAAACCCTGTCAAGGTGCAATCATGTCCTCATCATCATCAAAATCATAAATGAGATATGGTGTTGAATTCTCATCATGCATATGTACTATCCTTATTGACTTACCTTCATCATAAGTATCATGCATAGTGAAAGATGTTGGATCCCGAACATCGACTGATTGGAACATATGGTCATCATCAGGTGTTGCATCCTCATCTGCCACTGATTCATCATAGGTATACCCATCCAACATGCTAGTGTCACCGATCTCATCGATTAATTATAATGATGTCTCATATGCTACTATTTGATATTCCTCTATGCACACATTCTCTTCATGGCTAGATGCATTCTCCTCTTCCTGTTCTTCAGAATTATTTCCTTATGATTTCTACCCTATTCCTTTCAAATAGGTCTTGTTACGATCTCTAGGCCCATTCCCACTCTTGATGTCAACATAATCCTTGAATTACATAACAACTTGGATCTTCCCACTGAACTTATCATACTCGTCACAATAGGCTATGCACTCTGCATATAATGACAAAAATACTAGGTACTTTAAAAATGATGTTAGTTCCTTATGATATTTTTCTATGGATTTTGTATTGGTCTTCATCTTTTCTTATCCACATAGGCTAGAAATAACACCAACTCTAATACCACTCTAATGTTACCAACTAGAATAGAGGGAGATATTATGTTTGTTTCCCAATTTATTATTTTCCTTTGCGTGATTTTATCAAACACTTTGCTAGAGATGCATTTCAATAGTTTGCATATGTCTCATAAATAGGAACAAAACACATCACATGCATCTATTACAAAGATAATGGATAAGATAACCATGAAATATTTATTATGGTATGAGAACACAAATCAAAACAATACAAAGATCACTAATGGATGTCACAACAACTACTAAACCCTACTGAACACAACATATCTACTAGATGCAAGAAACTACAATATCCACTAACATAAAAAAAATCAAGTAACCTAGTGATGACGTTTGAATATCCTCAAGTTGTATACTACTATAATGTTCCCAAGTAGGATAGAGGGAGATATTATGTTTTCTACCCAAATTATTATTTTCCTTTGTGTGATTTTATCAAATACTTTGTTGGATATTCCTTTCAACAGTTTCCATATGTCTCATAAAATAGGAATAAAACACATCACATGCATCTATTACATAGATGGATAAGATAAACATGGCATATTTCTTATGGTATGAGAACCCAAATCACAACAATACAAATATCACTAATGGTTGTCACAACAACTAATATACCCTCTTGAACACAACAAATCTACTAGCTGAAAGAAACTACAATATCCACTAACAAAAAAAAATCAAGTAACTTGGTGATGACACCCAAATCACCTCAAGATGTATACTACTCTAACTTCCATATCATGTCAATGTTGTCTCGACTTGCCCCTGAAGACTCTCTACAAAAATACAGTCGTCCATAACAAATTCAGGTCTACAATGCCAAATTTCATAGGGCCTCATGGGACATGACTGATCGTCTAGAGGGGCCTTGCATGATGAGGATGGGAAACCAGTGAGGGCCTCGCAGGACACCCTATCCCAAATTCGTGAGAATACCTATGTACACGATTTCCTGAAACCTTCTTATCTCTTGCAAAAATAGAGTATGACCTTCTCTGTCATAATCTGCCCATCTCATGTATGACCTAATCCAATTGAAACAAACCAAATTGAAGCTCCAATGAATACCCTGTATGGATCCTCCTCCTTATTGTCTATCTCCAATGGAAATCCTGAATGGATTCCCCTCTTTTCTATCTAGGGTGGATATTGCATCACTGAAACCAAACCAATAGTGGAAGGGGCTTTCCCAAAACCCCAATGCAAATTCTAGCTACAAGAGCACTATTGTTGGCCCTTGAATAGGTTTGGTGGAAATGCTGGTCATATTTGACCAATTTTGGGACTTCGACAGGCTAGTCGAAGACGGAGCGTAAGACGAAGTAGATATTGCAGGATCTTGCCACCTTTTTTGGACCTTTTTTGGGTTAGGGCTTATGTAACGGGTATGAGATGTCAGCCCATGGGTTTTTACCAATGCTTAGGCCTATTTTGTAAAGTATAAATAGAAATCTAGGCGATGTAAGTAGAGACACCTACGATCCTAAGTGCAAGTGATGTAAAGTAGTTGGATCTATGTGATTAGCTCTGTGCATACTGTGTTGAGAACTTGTAGAGCTGAGTGCAAGGGATTGTAAGAAAGTATTTATGTTGTGACCTAGCTCAGGGAAGGAGGATCTGGCGAAGTGCATGCAGATCTCCTATCATATGCAGAGTAGGTTTTGAGGCTCTATGCATGTAAGATGATTGACAAGAGACAATAAAGAAGAAGAAGAGTTGGTGGACGTAGCCCCATGCTGGGGGTGAACCACGTATATCCTATGTTGTGGTTTCTTTGTGCATTATGATTGATATGTGATTGATGTAATTTATGATTAGTGCAGTAATGTATGTTTATATGTATCTGATATGATATCTTAGTGCTTAGTGATCTGAATGAATGCTAGATCTGATCTATTTCCATATGCTAAGTTCTTAGATGTGTTAGATATGATTGAATACTGCAATGCTATATAATTAGGGTTTTCTCTGTGATGTGTATAAGGGTTAAGTACTAATGAATGATAATTGCTAAGTTCTTTGTTAGAGTATTATAATCACAGATCTGTTTCCCAGCTAGGTTGTCGACACTGGAGTCCTACAACCACCCCTGCCTCTACCTCGAGTGAGATTTCACCTATTTCATAGGTGTTGTCGAAACGATCGGTAGCTAGAGTTTTTTTGGTGCATTGTTGAAGCATTGAACCCCGGGTTTGCCCCTGTGTCAACAAATGGTTTCATTGTCGGGACTTCAAACTATGATTGCTGGGAACTAAAGAAAAGAGAAAAGCTTTGTGCGTAGATCTATTGCCCTAGTGCGCAATATTCTACTTGACTTGTGAAGCTATGTGCTAAGAAAGGAATCAAATATGAATAAAAGAGGTAAGATCTTAAATTTTTGTGCTCTGATAGATGTAATATAACTGAAAAAATTTTCTTCGAAAGAATGAATCTAGGTATGATTGATAGATTTTTTCCTAGTCTAAAAACTAGAGCACAGCTAGAAGAAAGAAGATGTGAAATGAATAGATATGATAGAAGTAATGAAATATATTTTATTCCTATGCATAGAAAGGATTTTTGGACTAACAAATGGATGCAGGATCCTAGAAGGAATTTTTTGCAGGTTCATCACTGTGATCCCAGTGTGCAGTATAGGAAATGTTGGGGATCGTTTAAGAGAAAAAGAGGCTTAACTCTTTATTACAGTTGCATAAGAATGATACATCTTGCTAAGGAATGCCCTGGTAGAAACCCTACTTGTCTTTGTTGCAAATCCGTGGATCATGAAGTTTTAGACTGCCCTAGAATGATTGCTAAAGTTGAAAAGATGAATATGAGACAAGAAAACTCTGAGGAAGGTCAAGAAACTAAGGATATGATTGAACCCCACAAAGAATCAAAGAATGTATTGTTACAAATGAAAGAAACCCTAAATTATGATAGAGACATTAAGTTATCAGAGAACTTAAAATAAAAAGAGCGCATAGAAACAAGAATAGGAGACTTTGACATAGACTATGTATTGGATGCAGAAACACAAGTGAATATCATGACATAAAGAACTTGGGAAATTTTGGGAAAGCCAGCTATGATTCCTTCAATAGGAGGAGTAGGATTGTTTAAAGGAGATTTGATCACCCTATGTGGAAGACTTACCCAGATACCTATGAGTACTCATGGATCTTCGATAGAGGAAGAATTCAAGGTCATTAAGTTTGTTGAGAACAATGCCCCATTTTCTCTTTTACTAGGGAAAACCTGGATCGAGAAAGATCAAGTCAGAAGGAAAAATGAAGAGGAAGTTATAGAATAGAAAAAGAAAGAGATAAGGGATTTCATGGCTAGAAGTATAACACACTTAATAGAAGAATAGGAGGAAAAGTCGAAGTTAATAAGAACCAGAGACCTGGCTGTCGAAATTGAAACAATGCAAGAAGGCTTAAGAAACCTTACCACGCAAGAGAGTAGAGAACCTACTCCAGGAAAAGAAGAAGTATTACCCTTGAACCCTACAAAAGATCATTAGTAGAGTGAAGTTACTATGTTAATTATAGATAAGAATAACAATGGAAAAAGAAACCCAGTAACTCAGATCGTAGGAAAGAAAGCTAGAAAGTTCAGCAAGAAGAGAGATAAGCTAGGAAAATTACAGGAAGTTCCAGAGAGGACTTTGCAGAAAGAAGGTTTGCAGAATTTGAACCTCATCGGGATATCAAAATAGTGCAAATTGGCACTTCGCCATGGCGTAGCGATATAACCGTTGGAGGCATCCCGACCATTAGACCGATGCTCCACAATGGCTAGAAACGCAATTATGGCCAGAAATATCGCCATTGGACCATTGGGACCGTGCCCTAACGGATGGAATCAAATTAACGAAGGCTCTCTACCATAGTTGGAAGGATTCGTTACGACACTACCTATTTATCCCATCAAATGTTTCACTGAGAACAATTTTGTGAATTGTATCCAAGCCCACAAAGAATTCATTGATTGTCGCATTGTGCCTATTTGAGATCTCTCCACCCATTCTATTACATTGAATATTCGATCACCGACTTGAGATACTTAATCTCAAGCATGCATGTTAGACGACATTAGCATAGTATAAAAGTATGTTGAAGAAATTCTAATCGAACTCATGGCTAAGAAGATGATGTTCGTAGAAATTCAGGCTTCATCGACACGAGGGGTGCAAGCATCCCCATCGAACGCTTGTGGATCTAGACCATCCCGAGATGCGATTGAGAAATGAACCAAGATTCATGATGACTTGGACAATGCAAAGCTAATCCCATCAATCCTGCCTGACTACATCCCGCCTCTGGTTGGCGCAGTGAGTCATGATAATGTCCCAAGGGACTTCGAATACATGTTGATTACTATGTACCTCCTGAAGGGGATACGCGCAGTCAAACCACAGCTGGATAAGATTTTGACGTTCAAGATCAACGACTATAACCTGGGAGATCGTAGGAACTATGGTATGCTCGTGCCACACAAATATCTAACCAAGACAAAGGGGAAGAATTCAAAGATAATCCCCCAACCATGGACCATGGACATCGTGAGTTCGACAATCCTGAATGTGATGAAGATACCACACTTTGGAAGGAACTAAGAAGTTAATGCATGCGTTAAGCTCCTTCTATTGTGCTTCCATGGCGATTGTCTTTGGTTAGACAGACGCATCACCGTCGATCCGGCATTGATCCATAGGATCACCAAATTAAGCATGCAAGGACCAGACCGACAAGAATTTTACCTAGGGAAGGTTGTAGACCGTGCTCTAGCATAGACGATTAAAGACATCTATGGAAATGTAGAAAAGGGGAAGCGAGGCTACAAGGTAGCTTCCATCCAGAATGGTGCAATGTGCCTAGCCTGCCAGTTGATTACTGGTAAGCTAGTCAGGAAAAATAGACCCATGCAGGTTATAGCGTTCATTGTTGACCTCGCAAGAAAATGCGTGGAAGGACTACAAATGAACTAGGTGAGCTACCTTGTCAACCAATTAGAACAGGACTATCGCGAAGCTCAGGATCAGGGCTATGAATTCCATTTCAGTTGGTTGTTGATCTTCATCGCATTCATTGCTTGGGAGATGCCGGAAGGTACGACTTTCCCTGATATTGAGCCATCTGAACCTCTAGCTAGGAAGTTCACTACGCTCTGTTATTCGAGCGACATGGAAAAATAGTGGAGGTCAAAAGCGATGTTCCACACCTATTACCTAAAGCTAAAGAGGGCTATTGAGTCTTTCCCTTGCATGACATTGAATACCTTGCACAGGTTCAGGCCCTATGCAAAGTTCTGCGTAGATAGAGATTTTATCTATATCACTGCGCGTGTAGATGAACATAAAGAGGAGCTCCAATCCTACTATAAACTCACAGAGAAGGACATGAAATAAATAACTAAGGAATGGCGTGCAGAGTTCCTTATCCCAGTCGACCAGGCAGAACTGTTCAACCCCAACCTCATTAGAAGTCCTGTGGTCACTCACAAAGGGTACAATGCACCCAGAAGCAGTAGAAGGAAGAAGACAGAAGAGGTACAAGAGCTGAATAGCGCATCCAAAGACACTACTTTAGATTCACTTGGAGAAGGAGGGGTGATGAAGTAGAAAAAGAAGAGGACAATGGGGAAAAAGACAAGCAGAAGCAAGGAAAAGTAACACCGCCTAAGGATCCCATTGATGAGGTTGAGACATCCAAGAAAATAAAGGGTTCCCCCATGAAACCTACATTGCAAAAGAAGTCCAAATCCAATAAACCACCATTCCACTGTGTGATCACAATGGATGACATTGATGTTATCATCACCTTTGTATCAAACACATTAGGAGAAATTTTACAACGTAGTGAAGCAAAACAAGAAACCATTTATGATAGGATCTAAGAAGAACTGAAAGGGGTACAACAACAAGCCCTTTACTAAAGTCGTGCAGTGTCTACTATGCCACCATCTTCTAAAGGAATTGAGTTGGGAGATGAGCCTGGCTAGCTATGCACAATAGAATATGTGACCAAAGCTCAACTTCATCATGTCCAAGAAGAAAAAGAATAGCCATAGAGGCCCTAAAACAAGTAAAGGAGGAAGCCATAGAGAAACGATGGGTTGCACAAAAGGAAAAAGATGACCTCCAAGCGAAGTTCATTGAGGATAGAGCACACATCCAACAAGAAAAAGAATAGCTTCTCAAGGAGAAGATAGGAGTTAAAGAAGCAGTCAACAGAGCAGTCCACTCTATGACATGCTTAGAATAGACAGAAGAAGACCCAGTGGAGAGACAAGTGGCGAAGCTTGTTGAAGCCATGGAACAACTTCAATAGAGAGTAGCAAAACTGGAATTACAATCCATACCAAGTACTCCACAGGAAGTACGTGATCAAAGAGAAGAAACTGCCCGAAGCACAGTTGAGAGAATCAAGGCATTAGCCTTGGAATGCAAACAACTCAGCAGTCAAAGTGCACAGACTTACAAGCGCCTCACAGAGGACCTTGAGCTAAGGACACTAGAGTCATAGCTCCAGGAAGAAAAGCAGCAAGTAACAATGATGCAAGTGCATTTGAAGCAACTGTCAGCAGTCGAAAGGATGAAAAGATCCTAAGAAAAGTGCATTGATCAACAACAAGTCCATTCCATCCAGAGTAAAGTCTTGGAAGTGACCCAGAGACTCCATCTAGTGCAGGATGAAACTTTCATACTTTTTGAGGAAATTAAAGGACAGGACGCAGAACTGGAACAAGTGGTCACTTCAGTGGAACAACGATAAAATTGTTATTCAAGAGTTTGTTGAGTAGGAGGCTCTGGCGAAGCAGCAATTCGAAGCATATTGAGCTAAGATCGAGGTGTTTGAGGTAGAGCTACCCAAATGAAAGTGACTCGGTATGAGTCACAAGTGAGTGTTGGGGGCCTGTTGGCCCTTGACTAGGTTTGGTGGAAATGTTGGTCATATTTGACCAATTTTGGGACTTCGACAGGATGGTCAAAGATGGAGCGTAAGATGAAGCAGAGATCATGGGATCTCGCCAGCTTTTGTGGACCTTTTTTGGGTTAGGGTTTATGTAACAGGTATGGGATATCATCCCATGGGTTTTTACCCATGATTAGGCCCATTTTGTAAAGTATAAATAGAAAGCTAGGCGATGTAAGTAGAGACACCTGCGATGCTAAGTGCAAGTGATGTAAAGTAGTTGGATCTATGTGATTAGATCTATGCATATTGTGTTGAGAACTTGCAGAGCTGAGTGCAAGGGATTGTAAGAAAGGCTTTGTGTTGTGACCTAGCTTGGCGAAGGAGGATCTGGCGAAGTGCACGCAAATATCCTGTCCTATGCAGAGTAGTTTTTGAGGCTCTGTTCATGTAAGATGATTGACAAAAGACAATAAAGAAGAAGAATATTTGGTGGACGTAGCGCCATGCTGGGGGTGAACCACGTATATCATGTGTTGTGGTTTCTTTGTGCATTATGATTGATACGTGATTGATGTAATTTATGCTTAGAGCAGTAATTTATGTTTAGATGTATCTGATATGATAGCTTAGTGCTTAGTGATGTGAATGAATTCTATATCTGATCTATTTCCGTATTCTAAGATCTTAGATGTGTTAGATCTGATTGAATACTGTGTTGTTCTGTAATTAGGGTTTTATTTGCGCTGTGAATGAGGGCTAAGTACTAATGAATGATAACTGCTAAGTGCTTTGTTAGAGTACTGTAATCACATATTTATGTCCCAACTAGGTTGTAGACACTGGAGTCCTGCAACCACCCCTTCCTCTACCTCGGGTGAGACTTCACCTACTTCGCAGGTGTTGCTGAAAGGGTCGGTAGCTAGGGTTTTGTTTGTGTATTGTTGAAGCATTGAACCTTGGGTCTGCCCCTGTGCCAACAACTACAATAAGATGTCAAATGATAATTATGAGAAGTGAGGTGTTACCCTTATTTTATACTTTTCCAACCTATTCTAAAACTTCCCCCTTTTGGACTAAATCAATCCTTATAGATCTTTCCCCTTTTTGACCAAATCAAATGTAACTTCTAGCATTTTCCCCTTTTTGACTAAATCAAATATAGCCCTTATTTTGCCTCCAATTTGAACTTTAGGATTAAAAGTCACTTTAATAATAATTAAAGAACTTATTAATATAAAGGGACTTTACTTTCCCTAATGTCACTTTCATAATATAATACCTCTTAACTAAGTGACATTAAATGACCCCCTTTTTACTCATTTTTCTCCGCTAACAAGCCATGAAAGTTCCTTCTATTACAAAATAGGGGAACCTAAAAATGGGGACATGACAAGATCCAAAAAATTTATATTCTCACAAAAAGAAGGAGATGAAAGAAAAGAGGGTCCTCCTAGATTCTGTGAAGGATTATATAATCCCTAACCTAAACAAGAATAATATGGCCTAAGAGATGTTTGGTGCCTTGGTAAGTTTATTCCAAAGCAAGAACATGAATAGGAAGATGGTCTTAAGGAGAAAAGTCATATCAGTACATATGTCTATATTTTGTAATGTTACCATCTATTTCATGATGATACACAGGTGTGTGATCAACTTATAGCCATAGGGAAGAAAAAAAAGGATGCAGAACTTGTGAATGTGGCATTAAATGGTATTCCTAAATCCTGTGAACCATTGTCAAAGGAGTTTGCGCTCACAAAAATATCCCAAATTGGCAGAGACTTTGGGATGATTACATCCAAGAATAAACTCAGGAGGAGTCTAAGAAAAGCAAACAGGGAGGTAGGGAAGATAACTTGGTGTTATAGCACAAAATTCCACACCTATGCATTTTTTCCATGACCTAACCATTTCCCTTGGATTGTTAGACAAATTCCCAACTTGCCTCATGCAAATCATATAGAAAACATGTATTTTTCACATATATGTGGGCTCGTTTGATGCAAAGCACGAACATTCGTAACTTCTTAGTTTGCAACCAACATATGCCCTCAAAAAATGGAAAAAATAAAATAATTCCAAGTTTTAGGGTGGGTTTTTTGGTTGGGCTCATTTTCCAATGTCCCCATGTGCATACACAATGAAATCCAAATCCCCCAACCTCTTGGGGAAGAGATAAAAGAACCATTGAGGGATAAGGAGAGGTGAAGTATTTTGGTGCAAGGTTATGTTGTTGAGATATGAAAAACCTCACTATCCTTATTGTCCTCTGAGTGACATTCCCCAATCTGGAAACGCCTTTTCCAGTGCCTCTTTCCTAACTATATAGCCATAGGGTGTAACCTTATCTCTATTTGGGATATCCAAGGAAGAGTGTTTTGGATGAGTAAAATGATTTGAATTTTTAAAAAGCATTCCCCCTCATGGCCAAGGGGGCCATGGATAATGTATTATGTCGTTTCTTTTAACATCTTTTGTTAGTTTTTCTTTGATTGAAAGAAAATGAAAAATTTATCTTTTATGCTAGTTAGGTCTCTTTCTTTCTTTGCATTGTTTTGCATTGTTATTTGAAAAAGAAAAAGATAGTAGCATGGGTTTTTTTTTTCTTGTCATATTAAAATAATTTCAAAAGAAAAATAAGAAAAAAAAAAATCCTTTTCTTTGCTTCTTTTCTTTCTCTTGAAATTTGCATTGTGCATTTTGCATTAGAAAAGAAAAAATTGCATTTTAAGGTTTGAAGGATTGTTCATGCATTTTTATTTCATGAAAATATTTTTCATTTGAAGAATTAGTGTAAAGTACTCTTTGTTGGTGTTCTTCTAAGTTTCATTTTTTCTAGGAGTGTCAAACAACATCAATTGCACCTTCGTAACCCTTAAGTAAAAGCAACCACTAAAACAAACACTAAACTTAAAATGTACTACACTTTTTTTCTAAGGTTCACAAACAAGTTTAGAGTTAGGGACTTGGATTAGGATTGGAGAGATAACTCTCCAAGGCCATTGAAAACAAACATAGGATTCTAAGCTAGGGAGAATCTCAAATCCAACTGTCATATAAGTATATCTGATAGCCTCCTCTAGCACAGGTGCTAAACATGAGGTCATGAAGGAGAGCCAAGGAGATTTGCTCTCTGAAGCTTGACTAAGCGTATTGGATAGATCATATATTGGGGGTTTTTCATGAAGTGAAACTGACTCATTTGGGATTATTCCTCTGCAAATTTTGAACCTGGTTGATGTTTTCCTAAAGTGATATTGGCCCTCTTGCCATCAATCCTCTGGAGCTTCGGACCTAGTTTGATATTTTTTGAAGTGACACTAGCCCTTTTGTATACATTCCTCTGGAAGATATTCAATATTAGTTACCATTCCCATACGTTCAATCCCGAATATCCTCTGTACTGCCCAGATACTAACTACCAGTTGGTGACCTTAGTCGATTTTACTAATGATCTCATAGGTGAAATTGGGGGCTTGTCGTGGTACCTAGGGTAGATTTCGTATAACACTTTTCAGTATTTCTAGAGAGTGCCTCGCGAAGTGTGGGTACTTGCACCAGATACAAATGATTAGTGGAGGTCAGGATAACTACTTCTCACTCCTTTGTTCATTGGTCCATGGGACTTAATCAACCTCTGCCTTTGTTCGAAAGGTCCCTTTCTAGTTTTTCATTGCTTTGGACTTAGGACCTCATCCACCTGGGCTGAAGATTTAGAAAAATTGTTTTCTTGCAATGTTTCTCTTAGGTATTTGTATTGGAGTGCTTATTTGTGTAGTTGGACTTAAGTTGTTTCAGTGTCATGTCTTTTTGATCATTCGTTTACGGTGGTTGACCAACCGCTCCACTAGTCGAGAAGGACCCCTAGTATTTCTCTTAAAAGGGTGGAGATGTCTGCTAGAAGGAGTGGGTTTTTATACCACTGTTTTTCCAAACTGAGTGTGTGAGACTTTTATGGACATGAAAAATCTTGCAAGGGATGAACATGTGCATAAGAATGATATGGCCAAAGTTATTTAGGATACCAACCAAGGGACCCCTTCCCAAGGGGATTATTGTGCTTTTCCTTTCTTTGGAAACATCGGTTCCCCCTTGATGGCCACTTTGAACATTCCTGGGTTGAATGTAGGACTACCGATTTGGTTGTGGACCATTCCAAATGTACCAAATGCTCTTGATTCTTCTCAGATAAGCACCTTATGTCAGGGGCATCGTACATATTTTGAGCCTTCACCTTCTGCATCCACAAAGTTTACTTCTCCTCCTCCTCCCCCTTCTGGTAAAAGTCTTGATACTAGTGACCATAAGTCTAAGTCTAAGTGGAGACACCAGTAAGGACTCTAAACAAAATATATGTTTTGAATGAAATTGAAAAATAAAGTTGTTTCTTAGGAAATGAAAATGATAGTTGTCTTTAACACAAAATGGGTATTCAGAAACAAGTTGAACGAGGATAGACATGTAACTAGGAATAAAGAAAGGTTAATATCAAAGGGATATGCTGAGGTTGAAGGAATGGATCTTGAAGAAAAAATTTCTCCAGTTGCTAGAATGGAAGAAATCAGACTGATCGTGGCTTATGCATGTTCTAAGAAAATCAAAGTATATCAAATGGATGTAAAATTATCTTTCCTAAATGGAGAAATAGAAGAAGAAGTCTAAATCGAAAAACCAGAAGGGTTTCTATTGTCAGAAAAGGAAGATTATGTTTGTAGATTGAAGAAGGAACTGTATGGATTCAAGCAAGCCCCCAAAGCATGGTATTCAAGATTGGATAGGTATCTATAACAACAAGGCTTCAGGAAAATAAATGCAGATGACAATCTCTACATAAAGGTTAATCAGGGTATTATATTGATAATTGAAGTTCATGTTGATGACATTATTTTTGGAAGTGATGATGACATGATGAGTCAAAAATTTGCTAAAGACATGCATAATGAATTCAAAATGTCATTACTTGGTGATTTTTCTTTATTTTTGGGAATCCACATATGTCAGCAAGATAAAGACAAGTTTCAAATTGAAAAAAGATGATAAATCCAAGGATGCATATCAGAGACTCTACAGGTCGATGATTCAAAATTTACTCTATGTGAAAACATCGAGACCAGATTCATGCAAACAGTTGGACATGCTACAATATTTCAAGCAACATCGAAGGAAACACATGTTATGAAAGTAAAGAGAATATTTAGATATATCAAAGAAACATAAGACTATATATTATGGTATCCAAAAGGGAATGATCTATCTCTGGTTGCATAGACATATGTGGATTGGGAAGGAAGTGTTGATGATAGAAGAAGTAGAAGTGGAGCATGCTTCTACTTGGGTGGTTTTCTGGTATCCTAGTTGAGCAAGAAAGAGTCTTTAGTATTGCTGTGCACAACAGAAGCAGAATATATTGTAGTAGCATCATGTTGTACATAGGTTCTTTGGATGAGGAAAACTTCACAGTACATACAGGTGGAATATGACGAGCCTATTCCGATATTCTATGATAATACTAGTGTTATAAGTATCTCTAAGAATCTAGTGATGCATTCCAAGACAAAACACATTATGATCATGTTTCACTTTCTACGGGAATACATTACAGAGAATAACACCGAGGTAGAGTATATTGGGACAAAATAAAATATTGCAGATATATTCACCAAACCTCTTCCAAGGGAGACTCTTGAGTATTTTTTGACAAAAACTAGGAGTATTTTTATCCACACAATGATCTACATGGAATTTGGCATAGTACGACAGGGGAAGAGTGCCAGTAATCATGAAATACTTGAATGATTTTTGAATTCTTTTTATCATATATTTATATGAGGAAGCACCATGAAGAGAAGCATCGGTAGATATCATAGGCTTACAGACAAGGGGAGCATCCCCAAGGAGAAGTCACCCTTTTCCATTGATGTCAAAGGGGGAGAGAAAAATAGAGGCATGAAAATGAAGAGAAGAGGCATGAAGACAGGGGGATCCAGCATGAGCATGAGTATTTCCATCAACCATGTCTAAGTTTTTTGTCTAAGTTTTTCCATTAATGCCAAAGGGAGAGATTGTTGAAATTTTGGTTGTCATTGAATTGTTGAAATATTGGTTGTCATTGAATTGTTGAAAGACTAGTTGTCATTGAATTGTTGAAAGATTGGTTGTCATTAATGTCAAACCTTGAACAAGAAGTTAAAAATTTGCATGTCAAAGTAAAGTAGATATAAACAGAAGTTAACAAGCTCCATGCCAGTTACATGTTCAAGTAACTGTAAACATAAGTTAACAAGTCACATGTCAAGGTAAAGGAGAGGTAAATAGAAGTTAACAAGTTGCATGTCAGTTTCATGTGCATGTCAGTTGCATGTCATCATGAGACCCTCATTAAAACACATAGAAGAGTCAATTGAATATCACTTTGTGAATACTAATTAACAGATCTGAAGCTAATAAGTCGAAGTCAACGAAGTCCAGTGAGGGAAGAAATTTGCAGGAGTTGAGTGTACAGAGAAAAATTTATAGATCCAGGTTCCTTTGTAAATCCACGAGTTTCAAGAGGAAAATCACGAGCATCCATGAGCTACAATGAGGAAAAATGTGAACATCTGCGAGCAGGAAGTGTATGGGTCGTGGACCTGTGAGAAAAATTTGTTGAAGATCATGGTTCTAAAAATCAGGTCAGCTACAAGTTGAAGGTATGTCATCTTGTGCATGTTAGGGTGTGTATTCTAAATAAATCGAATACATATATGTATTATTGATTCATAAGCATTTGAATTGGAGAACCCACTTTTGGATCTTGGTATGAGACCTATGTGTGGTTGCAGTCTTAACGAGATATTGAAATTTGTAGCAACAACAAAAGTATCAAAAATAGAAACAACAATATGTTATCAGTTACAGCGATAGGGGTAGTGACATATTGGTCTACATTTATATTTTAGGGTGTTGGACGGGGAAAGGAAAGAGGTTTGTAGCCTCCTTTTGGTTGGAGCTAGTAAATTAGGGAGTTGGAGCTTCCTTTAGGTTGTAGCCTGTAAATAGTGGGTTGGCGAATCCTTCTAGTTGTAGCTGGAGAAATAGAAAGTTGGTGCTTCCAATGAATGTACTCTTAGATAAATAAGAAAAAAAATTATGTGGTTTTCTCCAACATTGGGTTTCCACATAAAATTCTGGTGTATTGTGTTTATGTGATGTTTATGAATTGGATTATGGTGATCATAAACTATTAAACATTATTGGAGGTTTTATATTGTAATTAAAAGTATTAATTGTGCTCATACTAATTCACCCCCCTCTCAGTATTCCACTAG
>JZKD02S2278409.1:651168-666862 GCA_000966675.3 Picea glauca
AGAGAAACTTACAACCTGAGCCTTGATTTCATAGGTCTCCTTTCGATGGCTTCTAGCTCTGACACACACACTTGCTCATGCATGAAGAAAATCAACCACATGTGATGACCTTGCTATTGTCTCTTGTTGTTGTAGCATCAGTCCTCCATACAGCCTTGCACTTAATTCTCTAATCAAACTCTTGCTAACTTGTTGCTGAACTTCTTATATTAACCCTTTCCATGAGCAATCTCCTCAATATATAGGAAGAGATAGATTAGTTACTTGGATGGGGAATGATCCCAAGATATCTGGAATGACAGTACTTGAATAACCACTTGAAAGCCAACTCATCCTTCTAGAAGATTCCCTTCTAGAAGATTTGAGATCTTTATCTTTTTCCCTTTTAAAATCATGTCCGCACCCTAACCATGAGTACAGTGTGGGAAGTTCACACCCCAGATTAAGGTAGCCTGCGGGAAATAGGCATTCTCGCAGGTGAATGTATAAGTAGCCTGCGAACATGTTTCAAAGTATGAATTCTGGAAGAAGACAACTGTAACTTTTCTCAGGAAAGTATTCTTGGTAAAGAGCTTGGTTTTCCATCATCATGACATTATCATGACATCATCACAATAACCAAATTTTTGGATAACAACATGCACGCTGACGTGGTTGGCTGGCATGGAGTGATGCTCCTACATCATACTCCACAGCTGCAAAAATCATGAGCTCCTTCTCATGAACTTCCCCTCTGAGTTGTTGGAAATCCTCCTGGATCCCAAATAAATCTTTGGAGTTGTTCATCTGCTCCATTCTGCTGCTACTGCTTCTGCTACGTTGCTGCTGCTTCTTTCCTTCTTCCCAACTGCTCCTTGCTAGCAGTCTCTGCTGATCTCAACATCAGCCTTCTGATGTCCTCTATCACTTCATCCAGCTGCTCCAATGGCTGGTCTAGTTTTTGTAGTCTCCCCAGATGAAAACATTTTTGGCACATGGGCAGATTGCTACGATCTCCCATGCCATATTCTCCATCTTCATCTTCATCTGTGGCCTCCATTTGCCATTCTGCTACAGACTTCAGCTCTGTAGTCTCTCTTTGACTAACTTGTTGTTCAGTCATCCTCTTCTCTGACAGCTCAAATTCTATCAGTTCCCTTGTTGGCTCTGGATTGTTCAACCAATCCTCCAACATCTCCAACTCCATCTCCCATGGAGTGATAATTCTATCTTCTCGCTCCTTGGCTCCTTTTGTTGCTAGCTTTAGTGCTACAGCTTCTTTCTTTTCATCTCCCTGGTTGAATATGTTGAGACACTCCTCAGAATGCTCGCTTTTTCCCTTCATCTTCTTGGGCAGCTTCCAAAGTCTGCTCCAATTCTTCTTCTTCCCTGATAGTAATTGTCAGCTCCAATTTCCTTTTGACAATCATCTCCAGTTGTGACTGTTCTGCTGTTGCACCATCTGTAACACAAATTTATGCTTCCTCCTGGGCACATGGTAGGAATATCCCAATTCCCCCAATCATCAGAATACCATCCTGATCTTCCTCCTTTGTCAGCTGCATCTGCTGATCCAAATTCACCTTTGAGCTCACCTTCTCTGTCAGCTCCCCTGGTTGATTCCAACTCACTTCTAAGTTTATGAGACCCTCAGATAGTCTCATCTGCTCATCCCTGCCCACTTGGAAATATGGGATGCTTCTGCTGCTTCCTTGGTAGACTATGAGATCAACCGATCCCATCTTCATCAGCACTCCTTACTGAATTGAACTCTCCATGAGACCTTCAAATGGTCTCAAACGTTCATCTCTTCCCACCTGGCAGTCCAAGATGATTATGTTTCCCTCCTGGCAATCTTCGAGATCCCGCAGTGATCTTTGATCATCGCCCAACTGGCAATGCGAAATTCCTTTGCTGTCCCCCTGACAGTCTGTGAGATCCTCAGTTGATCTCAACTTGTTGCCCTCTTGGTAATCTGGAATTTCTTCCTCTCTGCCTTCATGGCAGTCTTCGAGATCATCAACCGATTTCATTTCTGTTCCCTTGCCCATCTGGCCATTTGGAAACCTTCCACTACCCTCCTGGCAGTCTATGAGATCCTCAAACGATCCCAATTTATCTTCTTCATCATCCCAATCATCGAGACCATTTCTAGTCTCTGGCCAACAGTGATCAATCATCTCTTCCTCTGTGGCCTTGAGGTTTTCGGCATACCTCAACCATTTTCTCAACAGCCCGTGCTGTCTTCTAACCATCAGCTGTCTGACTGGCCATTTTTCCTTTGGCATCTTCATGGGCCATTCATATACCCATCTCTGCTTCTTATTCTGCCGCATCTTCATTTCGATATCTTCCATCTCTCGCTTTATGTCAGCGAGCTCTTTATCCATTTCTATTGTGCTCATAAGCTTTGGGCTCAAAGAGTTCTCTTCACCTTGGTGCCTATCTGCACACTTCCTCGACACCCTCCTGGCGGAGTATCTTCTCCATAGAACACTCAGAGGTCCTGTCTTCTTCTCCTATGCACTCCTTGCACTTGCTCGATGCCCTTCTGGAAGATCTCTCAGAATCCTCAGTGATTCTACTTCTCCTTCGAACTCTCAGCAGAGTTCTTCCTCCAGCACCTTGTGCTCACGCTCAATGCCCACCTGGCAGATCTCTACAGAACATACAGCAAAGTTCTGTCTGCAACTGTGTTTCAGCTACACAACCTTGCCTCCAAGGTATTCAACAACCTTGAGGTCTTCCTCTTTAATTTTCGATCTCAGTTCTTGTGCCTCAGCACGTCTCTGTCTGACTCCTCAGAGTTCAGAAATGCATCCTTCAGTGCACCGGCTATCAGAACCCTTAGCGTTCTGTCACACCCTCTTGGTGTGAAGCCTCAAAGACCCTCAACCTGAAATTAAATGAACTCCTGCAGAATGCACAACTACAGTATACATTCACAGCATATATATGGAACACACACAGACATGCATATAAGACAAAATAATGCAGGAAAAATGGCTCTGTTATATTAACAATGGAAAATGCCTGTATTTTACAATGGTGTTCCTTGAGCTCTCTTTGGCTCTCTCATACAACCATCCTTACCCAAAATGAGATCTGAAAATCTCTTTTACCTGAGGGCTCATTCCTCCAGGTTAACCTACTCTAATTAATTACAATCAATGGCTGTCTAGTCCAGCGTATGGATCTAGATCTCAGCCGATCTAGCATTAAAGTCGATCCTATCTAACTCCTGCTTAAAGGCACGGATTTCATGGCTCACCAGCCTAAGACATTTAATTACATTCAATTCGAATTTGAAATGAGGTTGCGCCTCCCTTTCAACATCTAAATGTATGCGCGCTGACGTGGATGGCTGGCTGGCATGGAGCGATGCTCCTACATCAGAAAATAAAACTAAACTAAAAGAATCCTAAAAATGGAAATGTCAGTCATCAAAAGAAAATGAAATCGACTAAAAAACAAGAAATGGAACCTAGCAACATGGAATAAATTTGAGGCAGCAATAAAGTATGAATGATTTGTACAAAAGTATCATTATTACAGCTCCAATAATTGAAATAAGGGAAAAATATGTATCAAACAAACTTTTCACACGAGCTAAGACCCATTAAGAAATATTTTCAAGACTAAGAAATAACTTGGAAACCAAAATCAACAACACCATGATGAGCAGTGATCAAGAAAATCAATATCCAACCAAGATTTTGTTCCAACAGATTTTAGATTTTCTGGTGAAAAAAAAAATAGATTCTTGAAATGCACAAGGATAAATAATTGGATAAATTAAGGATAAGATCTTGGTAAAATAAGGTTTTGAAGATGCCGAATTTTCAAAATTAGAAATTGCATTGATATTTTTCACCAAGATATTCACTGTCACTTTGATTATTGATCCAAATACCCCAATAATTGTATCATTCACCCCTGATGGTATTATAATATGAACCCATTGTTGTGATTACCAGGCTAAGTAGAGAAGGGAGTAAAATTATGTGAAAATTAAAATAAAGAAAGTGACTGCACTAAACAAAGAGAAAAAGTGAAAGTAAACTTTGTTAGTCATTAAGGGAAGAATTAATCTCGAAGGATAGGATTTTAATCCTAGTAGAATTATACAAATCATGATGAACCTCCTCAAAGAATCATTTTCAATGGATCCCAAGAAAAAATATTAGGTGAGATAAGTCAACCATTTAAAACAAATCCTGATAAGCAGATTCCTAGGGTAAAGTTCACAACATGGAAGGACAAATAAGATAGGTTGTGAGAATGGATAATCAGGTGTGTTAGCACTTGGTAAATTTCCTAGAGGTTGAAAGAGAAGAAATCCACTAAAGTAACCTTATCCAACTGCTTTTAAAGCTGGGATCTATCCCTTCCATCTTCAGAGAGGGATCTCTCTATAAGATTTAACTTTGTTTTTAATTTCAAGTATTAGGCTAGGTATAAAAACTGTAGGTTTTGTTGTAAAATAGTTTTTTAAGTTGGTTGAGAAGGTCTACACATCCATTGGGCTATGGGGTCTGTATTTAATCAAATTTGAGAAATAACTAGAAACGCCAAAGAAACTTTCACATGGAGAGATAATATACTCACTGGATCTTTTAGTAATTAAAATGATGGACAGAAGAAAAGATAAGAAAAATAACTTCAACTAACAAGCAATTAAGAATTTCTTAATTGAAGATATTAGAAGATAAACATTAAAATCTTTTAGAATCAGAAACAGGGTATCACAGATAAATCCTGCAACATTACGTTATTCATAAATATTAGTCCCAGAAAACAAAATGATTACAAAGAAAGAAAAACATTTAACTTAGAAAATCACATCACCAGTGAACATACGCAAGAATCCTGTAAAACGCCTCTTATTTATTAATGGTGGATCTCTTCAAAAATGATACAGTTCGATAGCAATAGGATATGCGAATCAACAACCCCCAATACTTCGAAATATGAAGTATTTATAATTCAAAATACAAACGTTCCTATCATAACTTATCAGGACGTGCTCATTCTATTTTTAGTCTAACTAAGTTAACTAATCAAAACTTCTTTGATGACTCGATACAACTGTTTGCGGAACTTCTGGGGTAGGCCATTGGTGAGGTGCCTTCGCAACCTCTTCTGACTGGTCAGGTGACTGGATTGTGACAACTCATCTTCTAACTTAGTAGATCACACAGTTCTTCCCATCTGAGATGACCTGGCACTGTGACTTTAAGTAGTCTTCGATATACTTCATCCATGTCTGTATATTTAGCAAATGTAGGCTTGATGATGAATATGTGTTTAATCTCATGTTGGATACTAATATCCAACTGCAGGGCATCCATGAAATATTTGCCTGTGATGCTTCCCTGTATCCCTGCAAACTTGGAATTATCCTTGGACACTTCAGTCAACCTTTTCTTGTAATCAAGGAGTGTCATTAGTTTGTCATTAATGACCTTCAGGCCAGGTAGGCCCTTCCTTTGGAGAGCATTTATCTTATTGAAAAAATTTTGTACTCCTTGATCCATGACTTGAATCTTCTCCTCAAGCTGAAGCATGAGACCTCTTTTGGTTAGAACCCTTTTTACCTCAAGTATAGTTTTTGTCCTGTCCTCAATATTTAATTCTTCCAGTTCCTCCCTGGTCTTTGAATTCAGGAACCTTATGATTTCATTTGCTTGTGCTGGCATATCTCCCAGCTCCATTCTGATTTTCTCAACAACCTGTTTTCTCCTCTCGAGCAACTCATTTTGTTCAAACATGATTTGAACCATTGGCCAGATTTCATTTATGGACTTGGAAATATCTGTCCACACAATCTCTTTGACCTCATCCAAGGTCTTCCCTGCCATTGTTTACTTTTGGAGTTGCTGTAACTCCTTCCTGATTTGCTCATTCACCTTCTTTTCTTTGGATAGGCTTGTCTGGAAAGAATTCTTTAGCTCTTGGAGGTTCTCCACTTCTTTCTTAAGCCTGCTGATTTTTTACTCTTGCAGGTTCATCCTCTCCATGGACTTGGCAAGGTCTATTGTTCCTTCTAGAATGGTTGTCTCTATTGCTATGCTCAATCCTGCAATTGGGATAGCACTCAATGGAATGCCTTCCATTGGCTTTGCCTGCTCTTTCTCCTTTAGCAGTATTTCCATATCAGCCTCCATCTCCTTTAGCTGAGCATTCTACTCCATGAGTAACTTTAACATCTCATCCTTTTCCCCTTCCTTTTCGGATATCTCCTTTGCCTACGGGTCCTCTGTTGGAGGGAGCTTTAGTTTTTTTCTTAAGGATGCGATGTCAGCATTTTTCTTTTTAATCATCTCTTCGGCAGCCTTGACGTTCGCAGGGTCATAACCGATCTTGAGGACCAACTCCTCCAATGTATTGATTCTATTGTCTTTCGCGAAAGATGATATTTTCTCAAGCTTAAGTTGGGTCTGGGCATTGTTAAAAGCTACCCGAAATTTTGATGCAGAAGCTGAGGCATGGGCCAATGTGTGGAAAACCATCTCCCCAGTTTGCTTGTGCAGATCCATCTGATCTATTGAATGCACGTTCTTTTCTTGGAACTCAAAGGTGGCCCTTTTGTAGTCTGATATCACCTTGGGATCTGACACTTGTGCTTGGAGGTAAGCCATATGCATCTTACCCTTTTCAGTGTTAAAGGATGAAAGAAGGCTATGCTGAGCTGTGGACGACTGCTTCTGAAACTGGGCATAAGGGATGCTAGTGAGTGTCTGGTTCTTCTTCTTGATCAAGTCATATTTTTTGAAAATGCCTAATTTGGGACTAGTTTTACTCGGCGGAGTATCTAGGGGGGAATCTGTGGATTTTATTGCTATTGTTATTCCCTTAAGTTGACTCGAGCCGAAAGGGAGAGTGACTGGCTTGAGCCTTGTGGTAGTTACTGTGGTAGTTGAAATTTCCAATTCTATTGTTGCGTCGGGCGCTGAAACTGTCCTTGACTTTTTGGAGTGCATTTGAAATTCCTCTGATGACACCTATGTTACAGGAGGAGACGACTCCTATCAGGGCCTCTTCTCCTTGGGGAACTGAGGTGTGGTAGTGGGTAACACACTAGTCAAGGGAACCTACTTTTCCACATCACCTTGCTGTTCCACGTCCATCAAAGTATCGGGCTCCCATTCTGTCTGATTTGCAAATTTCTCTATTTCTAGCTTGGACTCATGCGCATATGGGACATTCTTATTTTTCATTCTCATTTCAGAAATGATCCCGCAGGGATCATAGTGCCAGGTGAAACTTGTAAAGAATTTCATCTCCTTTAACATTCTGTCTGCTTCCTCCCCTGCGCCTCTACTATTGTAGATGAAAAAACCAATCTACCCTTTGATCCGCAATTGTTGCTTCTTCTTAAGGGAAACAAAGTGAATATCATCAGAATTCATTATCTGCCTATTATATTCTAATGAAAAAATTATTACCGGTACATATCTCGGCAGCTTGTAAGGTGCCAATTCGCACCCATAACCTCGGATCTCAGAGTGATTCTGATACAAGTACCAGTCTCCTGTCTTTGCGTCTTCCGAGAGATGTAGAATTCTCTGGACCTCTTCATTTATTCGTGGCTCAGGCCGGCCATCGAACATACTTACCATAGGGTGGTAAAATTGATCAATAAACTCTTTGAAGTCGTATTCAACAGAGTTATGTTTCAGAAGAGAAGTCCACGCTGTGACTGGCTGGGGCTTCCCGTCGGTGTCCATCTTCTGCATGGAGAAAGTGAACCTGTCAGCTTGAAAGTACACGAACATGTAAGCCAGAATGGAGGAATATCTGAACATGCCTTCTGTGGCGAAATTCACAAATTGTTCATGGATATTATTGGCCAAGAAGGTGTTGTAGTCGAACTACGTGGTAGGTTGTTCATCGTTTGAGAAAATAGACAGAAAACCCAGGATGGGCTCATCTACGCATTGATCAGAATAGTAACCAAGCAGGGCACACAGGGAAGAAATGATTTGATTTCCTTTGGTAGAGAACATAGAAGAAGGGTAAGGGGGATTGGTGGAAGGGAGTGGAGCGGAAGTGGGGAGAAAAAGCTCGAAGATCTGAGCTCTCTGAGGGAATGTCATTTTCTGATATAGCTCAGTGAGGATTTCTAAATTGAATGGGGACGCAGATTCAGCACGGGTAATTTTCATCATCTGGTCAATATCTTCGGGGGTGATGAAGAAGAGGACATCTCCAGATGAAGAAACGGTGGCTTTCTGGTCGGGGATGTAATGGGCTTGGCATTTGAGGGAGAATTCTGGGAAATGATGAATCTGGGGAAAGAGATATAGGGGAAAATTGGACTCCCAGAGTCCAATTTCGTCGCTCTGGTCTAGGAACACCTCCCGAAGCCATGACTGCACATCAGAAAAGTCAAAATTGCAAATAGTATCTACTATCAAACAATCTTTATCAACCAAGGGAACTTTATCTAGGTCAACCGGAGGAGGAAGAAAAGGATTTTCTTCTTCTTTCGCTTGTCTTGTCTTTGACACCATTTTAGCAACTGTACCTGCAATAAACAATACATTAGTGGGTCGAATAACTACGGGTGAAATCAATACGGAAGAAATGGAGGAATAAGAGGTTTCTGGCACGATGGATGAATAACGAATGAAACGGGAAACGATAGTTTTATTCAAAAATGGGTCGGTTCGGCGTGAGAGATAGGTCAGCAGGATAACGGGTATGTTATCCTGTAATAAATGGACAACGGGCCACTAGGGATGAGGTGGCAGATGATGGTGGCCAAAGCATATGGATGAGTGACGTGGAGGAAGGTGATTGGAGGTAAAATTTGCCGAAGGGGGCTGGTCATGAATGGAAAGGGTAAAGGTCTGACAGCAGGGACCTGACCGCAGTTATGGGATGGGACTCAAAACCGGGAACAAGTGGGACAAGTGGGATTAGTGGAGGATGATGTCCATGAGTGACGGGCTGTTAGATAGCATGTGAGGGATGGGACTTGAGAACCAATAGACCGACACCACGTAAGACCAGGGGCCTACTGAAAGGGAAATATCTATTTTAGACCCCCCCCCTCTCGGTTAAAAGCAGAACACCAAGGGGGGTCCGAAATTCATTTTGATCCATTGATCTGTGTGCTTGTTTCTTGGTCACAGATCTAAGCACCTTCTTTAATACCCATTCCGGATCCCCCCCCCTCCATTAAAGACAGAACGGACGGGGGGGGGTCCAGAATCTAATATGGACCATAGATTTAAGCGCTCTGTTCTGGGCCATCCATATGTGCGCTCGAGATATGACCAATTCCGGACCCCCCCCCCTCCGTTAAAAGAAGAATGGGCGGGGGTGTCCGGAATCCAATATGAGCCGATGATCTAAGTGCTCCTCTCTGAGCCGTCCAGATGAGCATACACGTTATTACCGATTCCGGACCCCCCCCCGGTTAAAATTTGAATGGTCGGGGGGGTCCAGAATGTGTTGTGAGCCGTAGATCTTAGCGTCATGATCGGGACCATTGATAAGTGCAAGAAACATAGATCAGGGAGCGGAAACATAAGTACTTGGGGAAAAACTTAGGATATAAAGCGTTTTATGGGTTTTTCCCAAAATTCCGCATAAACCCCACCAAGGAGACTTCATCTAAGATATTCTAAGGCCATGGGGACATGGAGGTAGCAATTTCATCGATCTGGTTTCATGGGTGGTCAAGAAAAACAAGCAACTAACCTACATGCTAACCTATATTCTAGGACTATTAACCCAGATTAAACTGTTGGGTTAAGAAATTACTCTACCTAAGGGCTATMTGACCAGGATTAGAYAGTCTGGTCAGATTTATTCACTAAGMTAACTAAGGGCTATCTGACCAGGATTAGACAGTCTGGTCAGATTCATTCACTAACTTATCAACATTGAAAATTTAAAAGAACTTGGTCATGCTTGGAAGGTATGACCAAGTTGCTATTATTGCATGGGGCTTTTGTTTCAATTCTTTTATGCCCTCTTTTCTTTTTCTTTTTCTTTTTTATTTTTCTCTCTTTTTGTAAAATGAAAAATCAGTCGCCAATAAAAACACTAGATACAGATAATATCCATAAAAGCCAAGTCATAAGTCCATAATTTATGGGGTGTGGTCAGATCTTTGGAATTATTGATAGAAAGAACAAGTATTTCAGACATAAATCCTCCGAGAGATAACACACCTGCCCCTCAGATTCAAAACCCCAATTTTAGAAGAAACCCTCGTCAAATCAGGCAAAGAGATCCAAGAGATCAAAGGGATCAGAGAGGTCAGGATCAGCCAATCAGACCTCCCCTGCAGGAGAATTATGCGTATGAAGGGGGGGAAGTAATTGAGGAAGTGGAGGACACTCATATCAACCTCATGGGCATTCACAACAACGAGGCCATTTTCCTTACTCAAGAAGAGCAAGAACTCTTTCTGCTAAATCAAACAAAGGTAAGGGAGGAATCCGAAGATGCTGAACAATAGGCCTTTGAAAATGCTATTCTGGAGGTGCATCGTCAATACAATCTGCGAAGTAAGAAGACAGAAGGAAATTCCTCGAAAAAGACGATCGAAACGCAGAAGGTAGCTGAAACTGAGAAAATCCTTGGGCCGACTACTGCTGAAAAAGCTCCTGAGAAGACCACTGCTGAAAAGTCTTCTGAGAAGGGTAAAATAGACGCTCCGATGAAGAAAAACATCACCATACTGAAAAGGCCAACACATATTGAAGTGTCACCTATTAATCCATCCAATACTTTTGAGCAGAATACTATGGTGGACCAACCAGAATCAATGAGTCAAGCCTGAGCTCCTGCACCTTTTAGCCTGGAGGGAGAATTGGCCAAAATAAAAATTCCTATCCCACTTATAGAATTGATGAGAAGAGGCAGTTATCGTTCATAGGTACTAAAAGCGTTAGCCATTGAACCTAACATAGGCACCAAGGCCTTGACTATTGGATCAATGACTCATTTAGACACTTTGAACCTTACTGACGATCATCCCGAACTCCTTTTCGGACCTGAAGTAAATGGTCGAGATGATATCGGTGATGTAGTCCCCTTTTACATCAGTTTGAACATACACGACTTGATATTACATAACGCCGTGTTGGATTCAGGTGCCTCACATAATCTGATGCCTAAAGTAGTAATGGAAAAACTGGGATTGGAGGTCACTAGGCCTTACAAAGATCTACACTCGTTTGACTCCAGCAAAGTTGAATGTATTGGTTTGATTAAAGATTTGTGCATCACCCTGGTTCAGATCCCTTCGAAAAGCATGGTAATGGACGTGGTGGTTGCAGATATCCCGCCAAAATATTGTATGTTGTTATCCCGGTCTTGGGGAGCTAAGTTGAAAGGAACCCTGCAGCTGGATATGTCTTACGCCACTATCCCAGTGTTTGGACAAAAGAGAAGGTTATATAGAGAAACACTAATGAAGTATATGGTCAGCAGTCAAGAGAAACCTCACAATTACCCCCTTTACTCTGCTCATTCGGATTTAGATTTGTTCATCTTGTACAATGATGGAGATACTGAAGAGCCAGATATTCAGCTCATGGGAGATGTAGCTAGTCAAGAGGAAGGTCCGGAAAGAGGTGAGGCAGCAAATATGAAAAATGTAATCACTAAAGATTTCCCCGCTGATTTCTAGAGTATGGATTTTGATGGAGCTGTGAGTAAAGAAGGAGCAGGAGCCGGAGTCTGGTTGCATAATCATCGAAAAAGGTATTCAGAAAACCATTCCTACAAGTTAAATTTCCACTGCACTAACAACGTTGCTGAGTATGAAGCTTTAATTCTAGGTCTGAAGCTGTTGAAAAAAGTTGGTGCTAAGCAAATAATGGTAAGGGGTGACTCTGAATTAATAATCAAACAAATTAAAGGTGAGTATGCTGCTAAACACCCACGCCTTAGAGCCTACAGGAATGCTTCTCTTGATGCTTTGAAGTGTTTTAATGAGGTTGACTTGCAGGTAATGCCGAGAGGACAGAATATTCAGGCCAACGGATTGGCCATGTCAGCATCTTCCTGCAAGATTCCTTACCGCCAAACTCGCCCATACACTGTTGAAGTGAAATGCAGACTGACAGTACCCGATAATATCAGGTACTAGTAAGTGTTTGGAAATGACGATCAGATAGAGAACTTTCTGCAATGCAAGAACCATTTTGAATGTACTAACATAGATTTAGAAAATGAAAACGAGAATGTAAATAATTCTAAGTTTGAAATAGATAGTGTGAATACTGTAAATACGATAGAGATAGAATATACAGTAGATTCAGGAGTGTTAGGGGATGATGAAATGGATGCCGAAGTTTTACAATTGAAAAGAAATATTTTACCTGGAGGGCTTGTCCCTTTAGAAGATTTGTTTGACAATGATGATGTAGCTAAGAAACCAAAAATAGAAGCTCATGGGCAAGAGGTAGAGGACTGCAATATAGGAACTGATGAGAAGCCTAGGATGGTCAAACTGTCCAAATCTTTACCCCCAGAACAAAAGCTTAAGTACATTGAGCTATTCAAAGAATATTCAGACATCTTTGCCTGGGGATATGAAGATTTGAAAGCCTATGATACCATCATCATACAACACAGGATTCCCATAAAGGAAGACCAGAAACCGTTTAGAAAAAATCTTAGGAGGATAAATCCCAAGTTGCTTCCCCTGATAGAAAAAGAGATTAAGAAAATGTATGATGCCAAGATCATAGTCCCACTACGTTTCTCTAAGTGGGTTTCTAATTTAGTCCATACACGCAAGAAAACCGGTGAAATCAGACTCTGCATAGATTTGCATAATCTTAACAAAGCATCCTTGAAGGATAATTACCCCTTGCCTAAAATGGATCACCTCCTGCAAAGAGTGGTCGGGTCCAGTCGAATTTCTCTGTTAGATGGTTTCTCAGGCTACAACCAGGTCCTAGTTCACCCAGACGATCAGGAAAAAACCGCTTTCACCACACCATGGGGAACTTTCATGTATGTGAATATGCCTTTTGGTCTGATGAACACAGGAGCAACCTTCCAGAGGGAAATGGACATCACCTTTGTAGAAGAGTCAGGAAATTTTATTGTCGTTTATCTGGATGATGTGACTGTGTTTTCCCAATCTGATGATGAACACCTGTGGCACCTTAGACGAGTTTTTGAAAAGTGTAGAAGGTTTGGGATTTCTTTAAATCCCAAGAAGTGTCTTTTTGGGTTAGAAGAAGGCAAACTACTGGGACATATCATCTCTAAGGAGGGAATCAGAATTGACCCCAGCAGAATAGAGGCCATACTAAAGTTAGAACACCTAAGAAACCTCAAAGAACTACAATCTTTTATAGGACAAATTAACTTTCTTCGAAGATTCATTCCTAATCTGGTCGAGCTCCTCCAAAACATCACAAACATGATAAAAAAGGACGCAAAAATAAAATGGGACTCTGAGTCCAAACAATATTTCAAACAAGTCAAAAGAGCTCTCACAGAAGCCCCAGTTTTGATCAGTCCCGATTTCACTAAAGATTTCTATCTTTTTTCTTTCGCATCTAAACATACTATAGCAGTGGTATTACTACAGAAGAACAGTGAAGGGTATGAACAACCCATATCTTTCTTCAGCAAAGCTTTAAGAGATGTTGCCTTGAACTACAATATTATGGAGAAGCAGGCTTTTGCCTTGGTAAATGCTATCAAGGACTTCAGGGTCTATATTCTTCATTCCCACATCATAGCTTATGTTCCAAATGAGGTAGTAAAAGATATCTTGACACAAGACAACCCTGATGGAAGAAGGGGAAAGTGGATTGCAGTTATTCTAGAATATGACATAGAGATTAAGCCCACAAAACTGATAAAGGGCCAAGGCCTTGCTAAACTGATGGTTGAATCTAACTTCCTAGCTCTTGACATTAATTTTCTAGATGTGGCAGATGAACAGGGTGAGATGGCGACTCCAAACGTTAGAGAGGTATTTCTAAACTCTCCATGGTATGCAGACCTTATATTCATTCTAAAAAATTTACAAGCTCCCCCTGGTTTAACAAAGACTAAAGCTAGATTTTTAAAGTTGAAAGCTCTGAAATTCTGTATTCTAGAAGGAAATTTGTATTGGAAAGATCTTGTAGGTATTCTCTTAAATTGTTTACTGAAGGATGAAGCTGATAAAGTGTTGCAAGAGTTTCATGCAGGAGAATGTGGTGGCCATTTGAACTGAAAGGTTATAGCCAACAAAATACTCAGAGCTGGATTTTACTGGCCCACCCTGTTTGCAGATGTACATCAGAAAGTAACAACATGTCACCAGTGTCAACTATTTGAGGGTAAAAGGAAACTCCTTCCTCTACCTCTTAAACCAATTTTAGTAGAGGCTCCTTTCCAGCAATGGGGACTCGATTTCATTGGAGAAATACACCCTCCGTCTTCAGGCCAACATAGGTGGATTCTTACTGCCACTGACTATTTTACCAAATGGATCGAGACTGTACCAAGCAGGCAAGCCACTGACTCTGTTATTATAAAATTTCTTGAAAATAATATTTTGTCTCGTTTTGGTTGTCCTAGAAAGATCATTACTGACAATGTAGCTGACTTTCGGTCAAAGAAACTCATTGATTTCTGCAATCGTTACCACATCGGTTTGGGGCATTCCACAGCCTACTACCCTCAGGGGAATGGGTTGGCAGAATCCTCAAACAAGACTCTAGTAAATACCATCAAGAAAACATTGCAGGAGAATAAAAAATCATGGCATGATAAGCTGGTAATTGCTTTATGGGCAGATAGACTGACCACCAAAAGGTCAATTGGTATGTCACCATACCAACTGGTCTACGATACTGAAGCTATTTTCCCAACTTCTTTGGGAGTCCCTGTCATGAATTTACTTCAAGAAATGCAAGCTGAACCAAATGACTCCTAGAGACGAATCAATCAGATGATTCATTTGCAACAGACTAGAGAAGATGTTTTCAACAATACACAGGTCATCCAAGAAAACATCAAGAAGATCTTTGATAAACGAACCAAGGAGGATGATTTTGAACTAGGAGACCTGGTGTTGAGATGGGATGCCAGGAACAAGGACAAGGGAAAGCATGGGAAATTTGACAATTTATGGACAGGGCCCTACATGATCCAAGATTTCAGAGGAAACAATGCTTTCTTGCTAAACAATGCCGATGGGTCAGATCTTCCAGGAGCACCTTTGAATGGCAGAATGCTGAAACATTATGTCCCACCTCAGTAAAATATTTGAAGAACTCACTCTCCATTGTACATACCAGTTTTAATTTTCAGTCTTTACTTGAATTTTTTTGAGTGAGGAACATTGGTTAGTTGGTTGAAGCCCGAAGAGAAGGCCCTAAGCTGTTGATCACTATTTTTCAAATTTTTCTTAGAATGAGACCAATGAAGGCCACTAGACAGACATGTTCCAAATGACAGGAAACTGGATTCTTGGCACTTAACAGGGCAAGTACCATCCTTAGGTGGAGCCGCTGTTATCACCCCATAAATTATGGGAATCAACTTATGACTTGGATTTTATGGATATTATCTGTATCTAGTGTTTTTATTAGCGACTGATTTTTCATTTTACAAAAAGAGAGAAAAAGAAAAGAGGGCATAAAAGAATTGAAACAAAAGCCCCATGCAATAATAGCAACTTGGTCATACCTTCCAAGCATGACCAAGTTCTTTTAAATTTTCAATGTTGATAAGT
>JZKD02S2278409.1:676780-686816 GCA_000966675.3 Picea glauca
CTATAGTGATTTGACGAGGGAATTATGAGGAKTTTTGGATATTASCAKAGATTGAGTYGACYRATCTAGGAGTTGYRAGAGCCAKGTTAGTGGTCCCATCCTCCCACATAATTTGAAATTTGTAGAATTGAGTTAGGGKATGTACTGATGTYCRTACAAGGTTTGTGATGTGTTGTAKTACCAATCAACCCATMTGGATCATGGGACATCCSAGGTTTTTCCTGGAMAAATGGTATGGKTCTAGGTGCATCAAGTAACATTRTGTATAAGTAACCTGACYAAGCATAGATAAGGTCGAATTGTTGGGCCTTTMTGATGGTTTCCTCTTYTGACTGAGGAAAAGTGGATRCTACATMTTTGGCAAGTATAGAKATGAGTGATTTAAGAAACCAATCGAGGYGTTTTTCTTYGGTGGTTTCTKYTTTACACAAACTAYGTCACYGACGCCATTCATGGATGTGGYTRGAAATATGCATAGYTRAGGTTTGTTTKCMCTYRGAGRGAATTTTTAAKCCAATATCATGATGAACTGGTAGTTTAAAAAAGGCCAAAAAKGCCTTGGCCAAGGATTCAAAAGTCACATGCGACCCTGATTTTTCATCMACATACTATTTGGCTAATGGACCARTGAGTGTTCTTTGAAATAACCTTAAGTKGATGGAATCATCCATGATKTTGTTTGAAKAGCACCATAAGTGGAAGGTCATAACATGGTTGGCGRGATCTTCCCCCRRTTTTCCTTCAAAYTTTGGAATATCTGAAGGTATTTGGGTAGGMAWATTGGGCCATGTGGGGTCATGTAAAATAGGATCATTCATGAGYTTGGTCAAATCAGGAATGTTGAGAKATKCCAAGTATGGMATAGGGGGATTTGGTGRAGGATTAGTTCCAKCCATTGTGTGAGMAGGTAGTRGACCTGACCYGTGAGAGGGATTTGGTGGGGTTGTACTTCTCCCTTGAGAAGAAGGTTTCCCCCTTCMTCCTTGTGAAGGAGAGCTMGTGGATGGATGGCCTTTGGAATTGGACCCAAGMAAAGTGGAACCAAGTAAATCTYATCCCAAAATAGTAGCACTCATAGGGRTGTGAGATGGTTGAGYCGRTGAGTTGKAAAGACTAGGGACTCCTCCTAGAATAGGAGGGAGATTTTKCARGTTTCTGGAAYGATGGGGATTCTATGGGTCTCCTATGATGTCCRACTARAAAAGTGAATGTGTGMAAATGGTGATGAGAGAAGTAAATGAACAAGAKATTTGTATAATTTGGACCTTCAYGAGATAATACAACTCACAATTGCATGTAATCAAATGAGCATCATRCATAAATCAACTGTAAAATAAGMAAAAATGTGGGTAGGTGGATTTTATTCGMGTGGGGGAACAAATAAAAGMAAATTMTTGTGTCCTAAAATATGTATTGTCCTTCCTCTCAAATAGCACYARRCCTTCCAAAAWCACTCAACAGTGRGGTYTGAAGCCAYTGAAAGAGGAACTARTGAAGGTTGGAACAATCAGTTATAATRAGGGGTAGAGGGTGCATATCCCGAAAGAGCTGGAGATATTTCCCAATAACCACACAAAATATAATCAAGGTGMAATTGAAGACCACAATTGACACCTRGGTAGATGTCCTAAATTGTGGTCACTAGGTACCTCRGTCAAAGTGCGACATTTAGATTTTYGGCCTCAGAAATGGGTCATSRGMTARATYCCTTCCAAKATTTGGGTGACTCRACAAGAGAYGCACAAAACAACCAGACCTCGGCCTTCAACCCTTCATGCRTAACTCCCTGCCTTATGGCATAGGAATACTTGACTTGGAGGATTTGAARGTTCCCTATTTGTCAACTTCTAATGTTTGAAAATGTGAGAACCAGATAACGGGGGGTTATTTGGATGCCTACCCCYGAGATCCTAMCTAAACTAAAAAAATTATTTTGGTACCTCCCRTGGATGTAAACTTAGTGAATTTTTAGAAAAAYTTTAGATGTGGTGGGATGAGAGATTGGGGGTGTGAACCAATCTTGTTTGAATTAAATGGGTGTGGCTAATTTCCAAAGAAGYAGTGGGATGTTTCAGAACTCCTTTGGAGAAAACCTACTTCAACCTCCACAATTCAAAATGGGAATTATGTGAGTGAGSAGTGACTTTGTGTTTGAGMAAGTGAAAAAGTGTGCCAAGTTTTTAATAAGTTAGRTGTGAAATTGCARCATGTGGACTTCATRTGGTCCTTACAAATCTTTGTTACCTAGCTTACTAAGTTTCATGGTRCAACCTTGTGGAATTTTAAAATCCCTAAAGAACTAGCATGTGGACATATGKGTCCTTACAAATTCTTTAAACTCCCTAATGTTRTTTACACTAAGAAAGCTTGAAAACTATCCTATATWKTAAGCATGTGGGCATTATGGGCTCRTTACTTTGATCTTTAAAATTCCCTAGTGATGTAAACTAAGAAATCAATTTCAAGAAACTATCATAAGTTTGCAACATGTGGGCATGTATGGGMCCTTACAAMTTTAATATGATTTCAAAAGAAACTAAGAGGAGCCATAGGGGGGCTTTGTCMTCTCCTAAATATTTTTGTTAAGGGAGATGAAATGTCCCTTTAACCACCTTTCTGATTCTCAAKATCAYKTTAAGGTRCGAGAGAAGAGCAT
Source organism: Picea glauca (assembly GCA_000966675.3). Classification (NCBI taxonomy): domain Eukaryota; kingdom Viridiplantae; phylum Streptophyta; class Pinopsida; order Pinales; family Pinaceae; genus Picea; species Picea glauca. Next base: position 679,437 of record JZKD02S2278409.1, read on the forward strand.
AMTCAAGGGTCAAAGTTAACTTCTAKTCCCAAATGTAAGTGTTTTATGTATGATAKCAATAATMTCAACTTAAATTTTACAAACCAAACAAGYCATCCATGTGGMAACCAAAGCAAAAGAGGAGAATATTTGGTTYTTTTTACCCCCTAAGTGCCTATGTTTAKCTAACCTTTCATATGGGAAAGGATTCTAAGTGGAGTGCATGTGCAWTAMAAAGTGMATGAAAGAAAAAATATGAAGGCTAGGGGCYTTCAAATCATCCAAAAACCAAAAAACCTTAMAATTTTGAAAAATTGGATATGTGYGYRAGTTACAATTCTGAKARGTRWRTAGAGGGCRCACAATKYCCAGAGMAAAGAAGTATGTGGTGTGCACAGTRCGTTGAGTGCRCGTCTRTGGAYAGRAAAATCYGTGCACTTYCAATTAWGYRTCGRAGGAGAAATTTTTGAGTGAAATACTCCTCCTCCAGCTCAGAATTTTTCCTTTAACWGGTAGGGCTAGGYCAGTTTTGSTAGCTGCAAGATAAATTGATTAAAAAGAAGTCCTCTCTAAGATCAAATAGGGTGGAATTTGATTTCRAGCCCTAGTATGGTCRCCAATCTATTGTGTTGGTTTTGTCACTTGGGTGAGCAAAACAACAAYACTTGCATGTCTAGATGATCCTRATATACAAGAYAKAAGTTTGTGAGTGGGTTAAACAAGCCAAACACATGTAATAAACAAAGGAACAAACTAAAACAACTAATAAATAAAARTTAGAAAGCATGAGAAACTTAGAACCATAAAAATCAACCAATGACCAAGATAATGCTACCAATGGATCAATATATTAGTAGGCAAAACATCGTAGAGATAAATGAGGACTTATGAGTCCCCTCTTCCTCCTTGGGAGGGCTCTTGAATTCTCTAATGGATATCTCTTCTTACAATGGAAGAAAAATTGCAAATGGTGAAGAAAATCAATGCCTATTCCCTCAAGATGTGAGTGGAATGACCTATTTCAATGATGCTTGAAGGATCCAAAGAGAAAAGAGGATTCTCAAGGGAGAATTCTTGGAAGCATAACAATACTATGAAGATATTGGTTTCTTGGTGCAACCATGTCTCTTATTTATAAAAACTATTCAAGGCAAAATGTAATTGGTTCTTAGTGTGAACAAGGGGCCTTTTAGGGTACCCTCTAGTCCTTGACCATCCCCCCATTTGGATTTCACTCAGATATGAAGGTCAAATCAGGTTGGGAGCCGATACATAAGTGGTTGGGGGGCCGATAATATCCATAATTGTGTTGTTCATAGAAGTGTGTGGATTTTCTCATACACAGTCGTGCACTTGTTTCATTGTGCGCTCTGAGGGATTTGTTGGCCTGTGCACACTGCGCATTATCCGCACACTTCTTTTGGTGAATTTGTCCATGTCAATTGTTGACCCAATTGTACAGTTTTTCTCCTTTGGAATGTATTTCAGGGTTGTAGGTGAACTAATTGTTGTTGGCATTTTTGTATTACTATAACCATTTGCGTGCAATGTTGCAAATGAAATTTCAGTGATAACAGAGGGGACACATGCTCGAGGTGGAATTGCTCACTTTGGATTAAAAAAACCTTTGACAATCTCCAAGATTTAATTACCAAATATAAGGATTTGTTGTCGTAACTCAAGGCTTACGGGATTGGTAAATATAAGGAGGAGAAACAAATGGTTCTTACCATTCTCTCCAAACTTTGTTTGGAATACTCATTGTTTGTATCCACATTTCATTCATTTAGGCTCATCTCTGGAGCCACCTAGACGATGCCCTCTCTTGAGGCCTTTATCAAGTCTTTGACACAAGAGCAGAACAAGCTTATCAACATGGGAAAAATCAAAGTCCCAAAGGTGCATGCACTTACTGTGCATGATGGTAGTTGTCATCAAAATCATAAATCTAAATACAAAGAAAAAATAAAAGCACATGCAAATCCAAAGAAGGAAGGGTACTCAAAACCCTTCAACGATGCCTCCAGATCCGAAGGTGGAAAGGGAAGAAAAGGGGAGAAATGCACTTACTTCCATAAAGGATTCCATCCAGAATTCACATGTATGCAGAAATAAATAGAGCAAATGGCCCAAATACTTCAACAAAACAACCTTGGAGATCACATCCCTTATGGTTCCAAGAAGAAGAAGCCAGAAGATCAGAATCCCAAGAAAAGAAATTCTAGCCATGCTTTGATTGCCATCAACTCCTCTCTCGATGCTTGGATCATAGATTCAGGTGCATCACACCACATGGCATCCAAAAAATAAGTCTACTCTTCATTGGACACATGCAAAGGTCCTCATATTCTGATGGGGGACAACTCTCTAGTCGAGGTCACCTGCAAAGGAAGAATTTAACTCACAAATGGAAGCTTTGAGAATGTGCTACACGTTCCAAATTTTTTTGTCAATCTTCTCTCCATGTATCAGATGAAAAACTCTGGCACCAGAAAGAGATTTATATTCACACCTGATGTAGTGGATATCTATGACATGCAAACCAATTCCATGGTTCCTACCAATGAGGTAAATCATCAGTCCAGACTCTACACATTTTCTGAATTTATTGAACTAGATTTTGCATTACTGCTTACCCATGTTGATGAAATCGGTAGGATATGGAAAAAAAGGTTCGGGAATTTAAATTTCATATATATGAAATAACTTAGCAAGAAGGGAATGGTTGATGGTATACCTAACATCCACTTCTCCAAAGGAATTTTTGAGGGATGTGTTCTTGGAAAACACCCTTAAGAGAAATTTGACAAAGGAAAGACTCAGAAGGATTCATGTCCTTTAGATCTAATCCATAGTGACCTCATGGGATCTTTTCCGCATCCATCAATCAATAAATAAAGGTATGTGATCATTTTTTTTTATGATTTCCCATGCTTCACATGGATTTTCTTTCTCACGAAAAATTCATAGATATTTCAACACCTCAAAGATTTAAAATCCCTTATTGAGACACAATCAGGAAAGAAAATCAAAGTCCTCCAAACAGATAATGGGGAGAGTATGTCAACCATGAGATACAAAATCTTTTTCATGAGCCCGAGATTCATTTATAACACACAATTCCTTATACTCTGCAACAAAACAAAGTTGCTGAGAGGAAAAATAGATCTCTAAAAGAGATGGCATCTTGCATGGTACATACAAAGTTAATTCCACTGAGATTATGCACTGAAGCACTTCATTGTGAAACCTACATCCAAAACTAATCTCCCCATAGATATTTCAAGGATAACACCCCCTACGAGGCTTGGAGCATCCTCAAACTGAATGTGACCCACTTCTGTATTTTCGGTTCACGTGCATGGGCCAAGATTCCCTCTGACAAGAGGATGACACTTGATCCACAGAGAATATAATGTATCTTTGTTGGATACCCTAACGCTGTGAAGGGATATAGACTCATTGATCTTTCCTTAGACCAGCTCATCATTGAGCATAGTGTCCAATTGGAGGAAAGTGTCTTGCATGTACCTCAGGAGCCTAATTCAGAGGATTCATATGATCTAGATACAGAGTCAGTATAGTCAGATGCAGAGTTAGTGCATGCAGATGCAGATGCAGAGCCAAGGTCGAGGCCCAAGTGGGCCAATACTACTCTTCAAGATGCAGGATATCTTGTTGGGGATCCAGCTGATACTATGAGGAATATATCTGATTTCAAGGAGCCTCCTCTTACACTCACTGCCACTAAACCAATTCCACCTAGGCATCTTTTCTTGGTGATGTGAAAATTAAAAGGCTCGAGTCTCTTTAAAATTGCAAGTGAAATTTGTATGTGCTTGGGTAATAGGATCAAGTTACAAACACATAAAACTTAATGAGTTTTTACTTAATCATGAGAAACATAAATAGACATAACAACCATCAAAATAAACACATTAACACATTAAAATGATAAAGTAGTTCACCCCTCTCTTGGGCTACATCTCCTGGTCCAGCTTCCATTGGATCATTTTCATTAATGCTCAAAGTGTCAAAATCAATGCTTTAAAATGCCCAAAATGCAAGATAGATGGCTCCAGTGCCTCTGGAATGTCCAAAAATCCATAGTTGGGCTCTTTTTCCACCTGGTTTGGAAAAAAACTGAGAAGAAATCACTTCCTAGAAGTTTTCCAATTGAAGCTTGTTGTCTCTGGTCCTCCAAATTGCACATGTGTGTGAACAACCTAGCTACAAGGTGTATTTTCATGAAAAAACCCAGAACCCATGCCAGTCCCACAAATCGAGTGAATTTGGCACATTGTTAGGCATCCAACACCTTCTGGGGCAGAGATTCGTGTCATATGTCCCTCATATGGCCACATCCTAGGCACTAAAACTGGAGCGTTGGCAACTGTTGGAACCCACCATGCATGGTCATGTGACAAGTGTAATATAAATGAGGCTTAACATTTGGAACCCCACACGTTGGTGGTATTATGGCATAGTTCTATGGTAAGGTGTGCGGGTTGGGGATAAGCCCTGGTCCTTTCTCCACCCAACCAAACTACACATAAAACTTATATGCAAGTTAACAACATATAGGATAAGAAACAAATGGCAGGTGGGCTAGTAGCCCTGCCTACATGGAGACTCAGCCCATGGTGGAGGTCCTGGATTCGACCCCCATGGACTCCATATAAATTTTACCAAACAAAAAAATAATGGGGTGCCATGTGGCGGCCCTTGTCTAGGCCACATGGCAACTTCCCATTCGACCTTTGATATGACATGTGTCGACCATCCATTGGTCCACGCAACACTTTCCAGATCAACTACCAAATCACCACTATCCATGTGTTAGTACAGTACCATGTTACATCATCACTTGAAACTCGGAACCACGTCACCCTGCCATGTGCTAGTACAGTCACCTTGCCACGTGTCAATACAATTTTCATAGTCAGCAGTATGGACTATATGGACTATACAGTCAGCAAAAGTTTTTCCTTTTTGGCAAAGTGGATAGAAAATGATATCTTTCACATACGACGTCCATTTGAACCCATTTAAGGTGCATTGGGATCATGAGAACAAGGCCTATGCACAAGTTGGTTGTCAAGAAATTCTGAGAACTTTGATTTTTGACCATATTTTGATCCCCTGGATCACTCCTCCCCATTGGGAAGCTTTTGGACCTCCAAAAGACTACTTTCATTCTATATGAAGATGAGGGTACAGTTCCCTCACCTCTCCAACCTCAATCAATTTGTCTTTTCTTGGATTTGTGCCTTTAAGACCAACTCGAAGATATTCCACATTCCCTCATTTTGAAGTTCTCATCCTCCTATCAAGGATTGTATCCTCATGCAGTTCTGAAATATATTCTGGTGAGAAATAATCTATGGAAGGAATCTAAACACTCTCTCCTTGATCATCAATCAAAATATTCCCATACAGTATTAAATTCTCAACATTAATAACTGCATACATTTGCATATAAGGAGGCAAATCCAAACAGAAGGCATTGTTACCAATCTTTTCAATAACTTTGAAAGGTCCATATCTAATTCGTTTCAGTTTTTTACCTTCCCCTTTAAGCCTCTCCTTTCTTATGTAAAGCCAAACTTCATATCCAACTTGGAAACTCTGATCAACATGATACTTGTCATGTCTTGTCTTGTACTTGGCTTGGATCTTTCCCAACTGTTCTTGTACCATTTGATGCGCCAACTGAATTTGTTCAATGAACTTCTTTTCTCTATCAAGGTCATACTGACCATCAATAGAAATATCCTTCTCAAAGATAAAATCTAAAGGATATTTTGGCAAATAACCAAAACATGCCTCAAATGGAGATGTTTGAGTCAAAGAGTGCTTAGCCCAGTTGTAAGCATGTTGAATGTAGTGTAAGTGCTCATCCCAAAGCTTAGGATGTTTTCTACAATAACCATGAAGAAGATGTACTATTGTTCTATTCACCACTTATGTTTGACCATCAATTTGTGGATGAAAAGTTGTGCTCTTTTTCATCTTGGTGTCCATGTATGCCCATAAGCTTGACCAAAAGTTCCCAATAAATTGAGAATCACGATAAGAAATAATGGATTTGATAAACCCAAAATGTACCAAAACATGTTGAAAGAACATTTGTGTCATTTGTTCAACTATAACCTGCTTCTTATAAGGCATCAAAATACACATTTTACTGAAACAGTCAACCACAATAGAAAGATAATCATTATTCTTTTCAGACATAGGTAGACATCCTACAAAGTCCATGGAAATGATTTCCCAAGGACGTGAAGGAACCAGAAGTGGAGTATACCAACCCAAATTTCTATTGCTAGACTTACTTGTAGCACATAAAGAACATCCTCTTACATATCTTGAAACACTTTCATTCATTTTAGGCTAATAGCAATACCTTTGCAAATTAGCCACCGTCTTGCCTACACTAAAGTGGCCAACAATAAGAGAAGAATGTGATTTCCTTATGATGTTGACTCTTTCACCCTGTGGAATACATATCTTGCCAAGATAATACAAAATCTTATGATGCACATGGTAATCCAATTCCTCAACTTGGTTAAAATGACACAAAGTTGCATAAACCTCCTTAAAATCAACATCTAAAGCATATTGTTCAAGATAGTTCTCATGCATGGTAGAATTATTCTTAAGAATAACTGAAGAACTAATAATAGGCCTAGAAACCATATCAACAACTTTTCTATAAATGATTTTCTTATACCTTATAACCAAGTGTAATTGTTGTATAAATCCCATCCATCTAAAGTGCCTTGTGTTGATTAAGGTTGGTTGTCATTGATGTCAACCCTTGAAGAAAGCCCCATAGCACAAAGGTTTGTGTAATGGACCCAATATTGTTTGATGTAAATATGACTCATTATTTTTTTGTCATGGTTGATAATAAGTAAATATGGATGAATTCCAAAGTGGTCCCCTTATGGTAAAAGCCTCCACGGGAAGACGTTTTGCAGAGTAAGAGAACCCATGCTTAAGTATGGAATAATGAGATGAAGGACAGTGAATTTGTCAGAGAAACTATCCTATATGGATAGTTCTTGTCATGCCATTTTTGTTGATATGTGGAATGCCACATAACTCGTCACGGTTAGAGAGTTATGGCCATGAGAAGTTGGAGACCCCAAGTTTGGGTAATGGACCCAATTTTTTTTTATGGGTAACAGTATGAGTTATGATATATTTTTAGATAAAACTATTCCATATGGATAGTAAATGTCATGCCATTTCTAGTGGTATGTGGAACGTCACATAAATCCTCATGGTTTGAGAGTTATGGCCTTATGAAGTTGGATGACCCTCATATGTCATCTAGAAGCCTCAAAAGGTCAAAGTAGTCAAAGTGGTTTAAGAGATTTTAAAAGGTAAATAATA
>JZKD02S2278409.1:705834-730900 GCA_000966675.3 Picea glauca
TTCTCATTTCCTTCATAACTGCTAATAAGTTTATCCCACATTGCTTTGGCAGTTTCAAGATGCATCACCTTTACAAACTCAGCTTCATCAAGTCCATTCAAGATATCATTCATTCCCTTAGCATTAAAAATAAACTCTAACTTATCATCCTTGGAGCCTAGCACAATGGGATTTGTATATCTAGTCTCTACTACATCCCAAACATTAGCACCTAAGGCCATTAAGTATGTTCTCATTATAATCTTCCAGAAGGAAAAATTTGTTCCATCAAACAGGGGGGGCTTAGTGGTTGAAGTCCCTTCATGACTTGTCATGTTTAATCTTATAGATCTACCTTTAAATAAAAGGAACCTGCTCTGATACCAATTGTTGAAATTACTAAGACAACTGAGAGGGGGGGTGAATCAATTGTTATTGTGCTTAAACAATTTTAAGTCAATTAAACCATTTTTAATCTTTCTCCAAGTGACCATCAATATTATACAACATATGGACAACATAAATAATGAGCATCACTCACACATAAGATATACATAGAGACAAATTTTCACGAGGAAACCCATAAAGGGGAAAAACCCCTTCTTATTTGAAATGATAGGCAGTCTTTTAAGTTCTGTACATCATCTATAATTGAGCACCAACTCAATGTGAGGCTACTACCTCTGTTTTACAAGCTCCAACTTGTTTGAGAGCACCAACTCTCTGGTTTTATCTAGAATTTACTAGAAGGAAGCACCAACTCCCTAGTTTCTCTAGCACCCACTAGAAGGAAGAACCAACTTCCTAGTTGTTCCAGCATCAACTGGATGGAAGAACCAACTTCTAGTCACACAGGCTCCAACCTGTGTAACAGAGAACACTTGTTCTCCCTTGCACCACCTTGCCACCCTGGTTTCTTTGGCTGCAACCAGATGGAAGCTACAACTCACTGTGTTCAAGCACCCACTTGAACCTCTGAGGAAAATAGTCCTCCCTACCACCTCCTTACCACCCTTATTACATAAATGACTGAATAACCAACAATACAGATATATCAATTCTTACCACTTATTCACTGTTCTACAATTCTTCTCTGCTCCACTATTCTTCTGCTCTATTCATACTTGGCTTGACTTTCTATCTCTTTCTATCTGTTCTTTCTTTGTCCTTCTCATGCTCTTTGATATGTGCACATTCTGCTCTCTTCACCTTTTTTGTTGTGTTCAACTTTTGTTCATTATTTCTAAGATTTTTTTACACTGTGGATACTGTAATTTTACCTTTCTACAGTTCAACTCATTTTTCACTTAGAATAACCAACCACATACGGTCACTGCGTATGTAATTTATGCACTTCAAAAACTTTAGTTACACCTCGAATCCCTAGAATAACCACGCTTCAGCAATTGAATCACCAACCGTCCAAGAACCATGATTCGGTTCTGCTAATTGAATCGTAACTAAACAATTAATCGTAAATATAAGTAGTATCCCTTCGATCATATTTCCAATTAACAAGCACTTTTGGATTAAATCCGAAAGGTCTTGCGTTTATTTCACAATTTTGCATTTCGGCAATCCTGTGGTGAAGAGTCTTGACTCTTCATGTTTCGATCATCGAAAAGGAGCTTAGCTCCACTATCTCCTTCCCCTCACATGATCACTGAGAGTGACCACAACCTACACCAAAAGGCGTTTTGCATTTCGGCATTTCGGCATTCCTGTGATGAAGTGTCTCGACACTCCAAGTCACAATCACCAAAATGGAGCTTAGCTTCGTGCTAGCTCCTTCCTCCATCCTTTGAGGATATGACCTTTTCTATGACCATGGGCCAGTTCGTATTGCGATTTCACATATCGTGAGTTGGAAGGTTAGAGTATTTCCTTCCTTTTACTTTCCAGTCAGTGAAATGTTAATCCCTTGCCACATGTCCCTCTTGGATCAACAGTCAAGATCTTATCGCGATTTTTCATATCGTGAGTTGGAAGGTTAGAGAAATTCCTTCCTTTGAAATTCTAGTCATCAAAATGCCAATCGCTCACCACATGTCCCTCTTGGATCAATGGTCAAGATCTTATCGTGATTTCTCCACTTCATGAGCCTTCTTCGTGCCTAATCAATAGTCCATGCTCTCCCTTTGATCAACGACTCAGATTAAATCATGGTTTCACATTTCGTGAATTCAAAGGATAGAGCACCTCCTTTCTTTGACTTTCCAGTTAGTGAAATTCTAGTCGCTTGCCACATGTCCTTCTTGAATATGGATGGTCCTCCTGCTTTCTGGATTTTGTAGGCCCGCTTCATCTTGCACATAAAGATTGTGCTCCTTCTTATGGATCCAATGACGGTCAGTCTTTGGGCTCAGATCTGACACCTGAGATATGTTGTCTTCTACTACGCGCTCCTCCTATCTGAATTCAGATCTGACGGTCATTGGGAAATTTGAATGGGATCCAACGATCACTATTGCTCTTCATTGTTGAACTTTCCATTGTCATGACATTATCTTTGCATTGTTAATCGTGATCTTTTCCATCAATGACAAACACGCATAGTCTGCCTCTGTTTGAAAACATGCCACACAAACTTCATCTAGTCTTGTAGGGTTAAAAATAAGTATTGTGCGCCTCAAGTAGCTATGCAATCCTCCAATGTATTTGATTAAAGTTGCTTGAGAAGATAAATCTATACCCAAAATCAATGCTCTTCTTCTAAATTCTTGAGTGTAGCTTTGCACACATTTCCCTTTAGCTTGTCTAAAAATTTTCCAATCCATAATAGCTTTTTGCATGTATGCTAATGGATAAAATTGTCTTATAAGTGCAACAATAAAATCATTCCAAGAGGATAAAACTTTTCCATGTTTTTTCATGTCCTCTTGAGTTTTGGCTTCCCACCAAATGAGTGTTCCACTTTCCAATATAAGACAAGCAAGATGAATCTTAGTTTCATCATCTTTGATTCTTTGTATCCTACAATACACTTCAAAATAATGAATCCACTTCTCCAATTTCTCAACATTTACCTCTCCATTGTACATAGGCAATTCAAACTTAGTATCAAGCTTAAGCAAAGGAGTTTGTAGAAGACGATTAACATGTTCTTTTGGAGAATTTGAAGGTGGTTGTGAAATTGTATAAGAAGTGGAAGATGGAGGTGAAGGACATGGAGTATCATCACTCCCTCCATTTTATTTTGGAGTTTCATCACCACTATCTTCATTACCCTTTGGAGGATTTCATCTTTCAATGTTGCATTTATTTCTTCAAATAAAACTTTCACCTTTTTTTTCATATCATAGAAAGATTTTCTGAGAGTTTCATCTTCTGAAGTAAGAGTTTCGTGACTCTCCTCATGAGCCATACTTGGTGAATATCTCCTTGAAGCTTGAATTGATTCTATAGTTCTCCTTGTTGGCGTCAGAGGAGTCACTCCTGGATTGCAACAAGAGTAAGCCTGAGGCCCATCAGTTTAAATGTCACGATTTGTTGATAAAGGGTGATGGATGGAAGTAAACTCAAAACAATATCGTTCTAACTTAGAAACTAGGCTGGGCATGCATAAGAAGATGAGGCCTTTATTCAATTTCAAGCAGTAAGTTGTAATAAGGGTGAGTAGGAGGAAGACTTTTGTGAGGAAATGTGAAGGGATGTCGTGGGCATTGGGCTTCCAACATCCTGTAGAAGAAAACTTTGAACAGAAGAGCCTCTTATATTCAAAAGAAAAACACTAAAAGAACATAACAACGCTATAATAAATCCTTTATCATAACATAGTCACGATGATTCATGTGAACCATTCAGTCATGAACTCTTTCAGTATGAGATTGAAACAAGATGAAAAAGAGAGTTACCTTACATTAAACAAGGAAATCTCATGTACAGATACATAGCCAAGAAAACCAGTGCTTCATTAAAACATTATAGTTGGGAGCCCTGCCCTACCATCCATCCTTTCAGAAATACAAGAACTGAGCATATATACTCAGAGAAATTCGCCCCCTTAGCAACAAGTAGGTAGCTAGAACATTAAAGTCCAAGTTAGCATGTGGAGGCTCCTTGGTCAAACCTGGATGGAACTCCTTCATCAGATGCCACTTTAACTCAGCATGGCTCTTGCAGGGGGACCTACATACAAGGGTACCATGGGATGATTGCTCCAGGCCTCCCATACCTTCCATTAATGGGTTGAGATGAGGTCTCAACCACTTGCTCAATATTCATTTACTACCTCCTGCAGCTAAACCCGATGTTTTATCCCTTTAACCATCTCCTTCTATTACCCCAAGTGACCATGGGCCATGACCCTGTGCCCATATTCAAAGGCGTTCTTCGCGTTTCAGGTTTCAGTGATTCTCGATGCACTGGAGAAGCGACCCTTTGTCTCTTGACATCCCGGTAACCGAAATGCCAAAATGGCTCTCGAGCATTTTTCATTTCACGTTTTGGGTTTCGGTGATTCTCGATGTAGTGGAGGAGCGTCCCTTTGTCTCTTGACATCCTGGTAGCCGAAATGTCGAAATGGCTCCTGGGTGTTTTTCATTTTGTGTTTCGAGTTTCGGTGATTCTCGATGAAGTGGAGGAGCAGCCCTTTGTCTCTTGACATCTCGATAGCTAAAATGATAAAATGGCTCCTAGGTGACTTTTACATTTCTTGTTTCAGGTTTCAGCGATTCTCGATGCAGTGGAGGAATGATCCCTTTGTCCCTTGACATCCCGGTAGATGAAATGCCAAAATGGCTCCTAGGTGTTTTTCATTTTTCATTTTGGGTTTCGGTGATTCCCGATGCAGTGGAGGAATGATCCCTTTGTCTCTTGACATCCCGGTAGCCCAAATTCCGAAATGTCTCTCGGGTGTTTTTCATTTTGCGTTTCGAGTTTCGGTGATTCCTGATGCAGTGGAGGAATGATCTCTTTGTCCCTTGACATCCCGGTAGCCAAAATGCTGAAATGGCTCCCGAGTGTTTTTCATTTTTCATTTTGGGTTTTGATGATTCCCGGTGTAGTGGAGGAATGATCCCTTTGTCCTTTGAGGTCCCGGTAGCCGAAATGTCAAAATGGCTAATGGGCACTTTTCGCATTTCGTGTTTTGGGTTTCGGCGATTCTCGATGCAATGGAGGAATGATCCCCTTGTCCTTTGAGGTCTCGGTAGCCGAAATGTTGAAATGGATAATGGGCACTTTTTGCATTCCATGTTTTGGAGTTTTGAAATGCAATGGAAGAGCAACCCCTTCATCCTTTGAAGTCTCGGTAGCTGAAATGCTGAAATGTCTCATCATTTTGTGATTTTGGCTGTAAGAGATGAGCTCATGTGCTAGACCTCATGAAACTCTGCTACTCAAACCTACCCGATGAACGTCGATCTACTCCATCTATGGATCCTCGCTACTGAAAAAAAAAATGCCCGCTCGCGTGATTTTAAGCCCGAAATGGACTTCTTCAGTGTGCTACGCTCAACACTCATGATCGTGGACTTTGAATAACATGCATTTGATGGGTTTTTAAAACCCCATTTCTACGCATTTACACCAAGGACCTGAAATCAGAGAGAAACACCACCTTGCAAGAATTGGTGCTAACATTGGACTCCATGGGGGATAGAGTCATCCCTGCGATGCTCTAAGAACTCCTTCTGCAGTTCGAGTTGCCTTCTGTTGGGCTATGGAGTTGAGCTCAAAACACCCTTCTTAAAAATACTTGTCGATAAGTAAAAATAAAATATAAACACACATGCTCCAAGGAGCTTATTTATGTACAGTCCTAAACTAATAAATTCCTTTACATGGGGCTAGGTGAAAGCCAACTTCCACCATAGCCAATCAAGAAACTTCCTAAATAGAAGCTCCATCCTTCTGTCGATGATCACAAACAGAGGGTGTAATTGTGATAGAAAAAAGGTTACGCTCTTCAACTCCTCCTTACAGGCTGAAGTCGAGATGAAATAAGGTGGCTCCAAATTGTGAAGGAAATACAACTCCATGTAATCCTTCGCAGGCTCATAGGACTAGTGGAAAACTCCAAAAAATGGGCGACAGGCAGCCTCCTTTGCTACACAGTTGTTCACGTGTGGTTGAATATCTCTGGTAAGCATAGGTGGGTGGAAAACTGACATAGGCTAACTGATCTCAGGCAGTGGCTTCTTGTTGGCTGTCTCTGCACATTCTGTAAATTGCATCTTCGGCTCCTCCTCCTCTTCTCCATGGCTCTCCCAAGGATCAGATTCATAATCATCATAGATAGGGACCATGGGAAAGCTCTATTGGTTGTCATGTCAGTCACTGTCTTCATAGTGATCAATTGTAGGATAATATTACTGCTCATCATCACTAGAATATTCATCAAAAAAGGGTTTCCCTTCATTTATATGATCAGCCTTCAGAAAAGTGATCCCATCGAGAATATAACTGTCAAAAATATCCATTTCAGGGACATCGGTAATTGTTGCTTCTGGTTGTTCATACATAAGATTTTTCTCCTTAATCCTAAGTAAAAATATATCATGGGAAACCTCTTGAAGGAAAAGAGAAGAATCCTCTTCCACAACCATTTCTTCTTTAAAAACTGGAAGGTCTTTGTCATCATAAGTCGGGCTTCTAGGAATATCTGCTTCAACCCTATATCCAGGATATCCATCTACTATAGACAACATCTGCTCTATAAACTCAGAATTTTCACAAGAGGCATGTTGATCTTTATGAACATCTAAAAGAACAGATGTATCTGAAATGATGTTAGATGCTTCCGTGCTAGGGATAACATAATTAATATCATCCAACGCCTCTAGATTTTCATAGCAAATGCTTTCCTTCACAATAAAATCTTCATCACAAACATGGTCTTCAGGGCTGACAGAGGATTTATAAAGAAACGAAAACCCATCACAATAGTTTTCATACAAACACTCAACTGGGAAGTAATCTTTACAAAATGAATTGAAAGTTGTATGAAAACCTGTCAAAGAATGGATTCTCACAGTGGGAAGAGATCGACACCAATCAAGAGAAACTCCCTTTAACGAATACTTAAAAAGATTAATCTAGACATCTTCATGCATGATATTAAGTCGATGAATAACCTCATGAAAGTCCATTAAATGCTCAGTTGGTACCTCTAAAATTTTTGCTTGAAATTCAGGGAGGATATCTTCCCATCCATCTCTATCAGGCAATGGATTAGGAAAACCAATTATCTTGGAAAGGTCACAGAAAGCCAACCTTTGAGCCAAGATATTTTCCATATAGAATTAGTGGAGTCGTCGAATGATCCTTAGATCATGGAGTCGCCAGGTGAAGGATGTGCAAATTTGAATGTGTCTGGTCTTTGTTCACCATTAGAGGCCAGATCCTAACGTTGCATCCTCCCAGGAAACTTCTCAAGATGAGAAAGGAGCTACTGAAACCTTCTCGAAAAATCTCCTCTGGGTCATCTTTCAGGTGTGCTAAAAGTAGCTACATCTGAAACAGTGAAGTGGAAATAGTGGAGTTGCCATAGTGGAGTCGCCAAGTGCACAGTAGCAATATTCAAGGGCTATGATGCCTAATGCACCTTCAGAATCCGAAACTCAATGCCATTCAATCCCAAGGAAAATCTTCAACTTCGTCCTTGGCAACGGTTCCAGAAATGTTGGCGTCAAAGGAGTCACTCCTGGATTTTAATAGGAGTAAGCCTGAGGCCCATCAGTTTAAATGTCACGATTTGTTGATAAAGGGTGATGGATGGAAGTAAAATTAGAACAATATCATTCTGACTCAGAAACTAGGTCAGGCATGCACAAGTTGTTGAGGCCTTGATTCAATTTCAGGAAGTAAGTTGTAATAAGGCTGAGTAGGAGGAAGACTTCTGTGAGGAAATGTGAAGAGTTGTTGTGGGCATTGGGCTTCCAACAGCCTGTATAAGAAAACTTTGAACACAAGAACCTCTTATATTCAAAATAAAAACACTAAAAGAACATAACAACGCTATAATAAATCCTTTATCATAACACAATCACGACGATTCATGTGAACCATTCAGTCATGAACTCTTTCAATATGAGATTGAAAAAAGATGGAAAAGAGAGTTGCCTTACATTAAACAAGGAAATATCATGTACAGATACATAGCCAAGAAAACTAGAGCTTCATTAAAACATTACAGTTGGGAGCGCTACTCTACCATCCATCCTTTCAGAAATACAAAAACTGAGAATATATACTTAGAGAAATTTCCCCCCTTCGCAGCAGGGAGGTAGCTGGGACCTTAAAGTCCAAGTTAGCATGTGCAGGCTCCTTAGTCAAACCTGGATGGAAATCCTTTGTCATACGCCACTTTAACTCAGCATGGATCTTGTAGGGGGACTTGCATACAAGGGTACCATGGGCTGATTGCTCCAGGCCTCCCATACCTTACATTAATGGGTTGAGTTGAGGTCTCAACCACCTGCTCAATATTCATCTACTACCTCCTGCAGCTAAACCTGGCACTTCAGCCCTTTAACCAGCTCCTTCTATTACCCCAAGTAAGCATGGGCCGTGACCATATGCCCATCTTCAAAGGTGTTCTTCGCGTTTCGGGTTTTGGCGATTCCCGATGCAGTGGAGGAGTGACCCTTTGTCTCTTGACATCCCAGTAGATGAAATGCCGAAATGGCTCCCAGGTGTTTTTCATTTCGCGTTTCTAGTTTCAATGATTCCCAATGTAGTGGAGGAGAGTCCCTTTTTCTCTTGACATCCTGGTAGCCGAAATGGCTCCCGGGTCTTTTTCATTTTTTGTTTCGAGTTTCGGTGATTCCCGATGCAGTGGAGGAGCGACCCTTTGTCTCTTGACATCCTAGTAGCTGAAATGTTGAAATGGCTCTTGGGCGGCTTTTACATTTCGTGTTTCAGGTTTTGGAGATTCCCGATGCAGTGGAGGAATGATCCCTTTGTCCCTTGACATCCCAGTACCTGAAATGTCGAAATGGCTCACGGGCATTTTTCATTTTGTGTTTCAGGTTTCAGTGATTCCCAATGAAATGGAGGAATGATCCCTTTGCCCCTTGACATCCTGGTAGCCGAAATGTTGAAATGGCTCCCGGGCATTTTTCATTTTGTGTTTCGGGTTTCAGTGATTCCTGATGCAATAGAGGAATGATCCCTTAGTCCCTTGAAATCCTGGTAGTCGAAATGCCGAAATGGCTCCCGGGCATTTTGCATTTTGCATTTCGGGTTTCGGTGATTTTCGATGCAGTGGATAAATGATCCCTTTGTCCTTTGAGGTCTTGGTAGCCAAAATGAAAAAATGGCTAATGGGCGCTTTTCGCATTTTGTGTTTTGGGTTTCGGTGATTCCTGATGCAGTGGAGGAATGATCCCTTTGTCTTTAGAGGTCCCGGTAGCCGAAATGTTGAAATGGATAATTGGTTCTTTTTGCATTTCTCATTTAGGGGTTTCTAAATGGAGGGGAAGAGAAACCCCTTTATCCTTTGAAGTCCCAGTAGCCGAAATGCCGAAATGGCTCATCATTTTGTGATTTTGGCCATAAGAGATGAGCTCATGCACCAAACCTCATGAAACTCTGCTACTCAAACCTACCTGATGATTGTCGATCTACTCCATCTGTGGATCCTTGCTACTGAAAAAAAAATGTCCTCTCACTTGATTTTAAGCCTGAAATGGACTTCTTCACTGTGTTGCACTCGACGCTCATGACCACGGCCTTTGAATAACACGCATTTGATGGGTTTTTAAAACCCTATTTCTACGCATTTCCACCAAGGACCTAAAATCAGAGAGAAACACCACCTTGCAGGAATTGGCGCTAACACTCCTTCTTGAAAGTTGAGAACTTGGCTCTACAAGTTCACATTCTCCTCTTGTGAGCTTCAACCTTGTAAGAATCAGAAAACAAACACTTGCAAATAATAAAACCTTCAAAAACCTATGCTCTGATACCAACTTGATCTGAAAATGAAAAGGGTTGAGTCTCTTTAAAATTGCAAGTGAAATTTGTATGTGCTTGGGTAATAGGATCAAGTTACAAACACATAAAACTTAATGAGTTTCTACGCAATCATGAGCAACATAAACATACATAACAACCATCAAAGTAAAGACATTAACAAAACAAAATGATAAATAAGTTCACCCCTATCTTGGGTTATATCTCCTAGTCGAGATTTCAATGGATCATTTTCATTAATGCTCAAAGTGTTTCTATTTTTCATTTTCCAGAATGTCCAAAATCCTCTAGCTGGGCTCTGCCTACACCTTGTTTGGCCAAAACATTAGAAGAAATCACTTCTTGGAAGTTTTCCAACTCAAGCTTTTTGTCTTTGGTCCTCCAAATCGCACCTGTGTGTGAACAACCTAGCTCCAGAGTGAATTTCAGTTCCAAAACCTAGCATCTGTTCCTATCTTGAAAATAGAGCAAATCTAGTGCATCGTTAGGCAACCAACACCTTTTGGGGTGGAGATTTTGGTTGTATGTCCCCCATATGGCCATGTCCTAGGCACTAAAACTGGAGAATTGACAACTTTTGGAACCCACCATGCATGGTCATGTGACAAGTGTAATATAACTGAGGCTTAACATTTGGAACCCTACACATTGGTGCTCTTATGGCATAGTTCTATGGTAAGGTCTGTGAGCTGGGGATAAGCCTAGACCCTTTCTCCGCCCAACCAAACTACACATCAAAATTAAATACAAGTTAACAACATATAGGTTAAGAAACAAATGGCAGACATGTTGGTACTTTGGCCTACATGGAGACTCATCCCTTGGTAGAGGTCCCGGGTTCAACCCCCGCGGACTCCATATAAATTTTACGACATAAACCAATAATAGGGTGCCATGTGACGGCCCCTGGCTGGGCCACGTGGCACCTTCCCATTTGACCTTTGATATGCCATGTATCGACCATCTATTGGTCCACGTAACACTTGTGTTGGAAGCCAATTCACATTTTCATACTATCCTTATAAGTTGCCTACACCAGTTTTTTGCAAACCTTGATTTTTGTCGCAATCCTTGAATAAAACAACGCTATTATTTTGTGTGTTCACACACTTACCTTGGTTCTCGTTTTCACGACTTCAAGCGTGAAAATTTGGTTTTCTAAGTCACATTAAAATCGTCACTAGATTGCTATGATGGTCATTGGGCCTCTAATTTACTCATGATTATACAATTGGCAAGACCCCTTGGTCTGTACTCATTTGGCATTCTTTGATTGATTATATAGTTTCATTTTATAAGTGATTGAGTTTGTGATGCATTGGTGATTGGATTTATATGTTCTTTGATCGATTCACTTGGCACATTGGTTTCATAAAAACACATTTGTGTTGTGGCAAGACCCTTGTTATAAATCATTTCATACAACACATAGTTTATATAATCAAACCCTTGGTGTGATTTTGATTTATTGCGTTGGTTTTGAAACTATGACTATTGCTCGCACAAGTATTTTATCCACTTACCATAGGTTTCATTGGTTGATTGAATGGCATAGTTTTTAACACATATGCATAGTCATTTGAATAGTTATACACACCAGTAGTTGTACTGTGGGTAATGACTGTTCTACATGGGCCGAAATATCTCCACCACCTTCGCACGTTCTGTCATAAATGTTTCCCCCTATCTCGGGTCACCCCTGGTGTTTTTGGGTAAGCCTGTGAGCATTCTGCCCCTACGTATACTATGTTCAAACCCTAGCCCCTGCACCCTGATCACCGTGTGCTCTGTTCTATGGCACTGGTGGTCTGCATAGAGCCGAATGGTAACCAAGCTCTATTGTTATTTGATAATGCCCTTAAGGATTTAGAAAAAAATGGTTGGCTGGTGTTTATACATAGGTTCGAGGGTTTCAATCTTTTTGTTGCACAACAATTCGCCCTTACCTTTGACAGGTGCAGGGATAAAGTAAGTGACATACATCTTGAGCTGAATGAAGAATTCATAAGCTCTGTTATAGGATTGTTGGCCACAGGGGAAAGATGGTTCAAAAACTCCAAAGTCGACGAAGTGTCGTGGACTTTGCTATTCAAATCCTGAAAGGTTACATCCTGTGACAAAGGTATGCCTATTTCCACCCTTAAACCTAGGTGGCATGATCTTTTGATAATGGTTAAACAATTTGTGACTTGTGAAGGTCAGTATGGATTGCTTTTTATTTATCACCTCTGGTTGTTGATGAATTTCATGGGTTATCCTTTGAACATGCCGCATTACTTCTTGCGTAGTCTTTACAATATGGCTAAGGGGTTCAAACGCGAGAAGGCTGATAGCAGCTTGTTTCACCATGGCTTGATTAGAATCATCGTCATCCACCATTTAAACCTTCATGGCGATAATTGGAAAGCCTTTCTATCTCGAAATGGCTTTGTTGATTCAGAGTCTGTCCAAATCGACAAGTTTGTGGTTAGTGAGACTATGGTCGGGCCACCCGTGTCGTTTCATATCCTTCTACCCCCTGCCGAACCCTCGGTTTTCCCTGACATTGACCTACCCAATACCCTAACCAACCCATGCACAAAAGACAAGACCGAGGATGTTAAGAAGCCTGTGAGTAAGAGAGTCAAGGTAATCCTACTATTGACAACAAGGGTAAGAAAAATTCTCGATTGATATAGAGACTTGCCCGGAATAAGCCTAAGACAAAAGTTGATCAAAAGCCCATAGTTCTGAGAGAGGACTCAGACTTTGATATAGAGCGCTTCCTAGCTGGAGAGTACCCTTATTCCCATGGTCTATGCTCCGAACAACCCTATGACTATGTATCTAATTTGACCCCATGCCTAAAGAACAATCCTAACTACCTAGGAATCAGGCTACATAATGAAACCCCTGGTGGCCTACACAAACCCTCGCCTGTGTTATCAAAGCCCGAGCAATCATCATGCATCCAATGCAATGTGTGTATTGAGAATTATTTCACTGATGTCCCCTTGCTGCAAACAAATATCAAATCGTTAGAAGACCAAGTCACAGTGCTATCAAAAGAAAGGGACAGGCTTCAAGCTAATGACAAGAAGCAAAAAACCACTAGTTCGATTATTTTCAGGAATGTCGAAGCTGCAACAGCCTTCGTCAATTCCAAATTATCATGACCAAGCTGTTTTCTGATTGTCCACGTATGAATTTCAATTTTAATTTCATTTTAGGAGTGGCTTGAATTAATATAATGAATTGGTTTTGGGGTTTCAATTAGTTCTGTTCACTATTCGAAATGATTCTTTCATAGTTTGATTATCATAAATGGTTATGTTGTGGATCCTATACAGTAGATTCGTTCTGCTAAAATTAAATGTAGTTATGATTTGGTTATGCGATTTTGTCGTGCCCAGTTTAGTATAAGTGATTCATTGGTTTTTGATTCGGTTGGTTTGTTTTTGAATCAATTTTGTTTGATAGTTGATTTGGTTTGATTTCGATTAGTTTCGTTTGTTCCTAATAAACTCAAAATAAAACTGTTGACTTCGATTAGGAAAGAACGACTCTATTTTGAATTGAATTAATATTCTCGTTTGGATTCTGGTTGCATTCAACCTGTGCAAAGAGTTGTTTGCTAAAATAGTGGAGCTGTGTTGATTTATAACGATTGTGTCAAATCCAAACTGTTTCAATTCATTCTTTTTGATTTGATTGTTGCGTGTCTTGAGTTAGCACGATTTCTTGTACGAGTTGGATTGGTATCAAAAATAGATTTGATGCTGCTCTGTTGGTTTTGATTTTCAAAAACAATTTTTTTAAGCTCAGATCGACATATTTTGTCTCTATTGAATTCGTATGAAAAACTCAGCTAATAGTTCGTTTTGAAATTGATTCAAGTGATGATTTCATTGACTGTCAATCGATTTTGTCTGCCCCCAATTGGCAATAACAAACATTTGACAAATCCCGCATATCCTGTTATCAACCAATTAATTCAATTACGATTTCATTTGTATCAATTTACATACAAGTTTTGGTTTGATTTGCAAATAGCATGGGCCATTTGTATATGTTTAATATAGTTCCATTAATTTGAAAAAATGATCCTGTTGATTTCGATTGGTTCATGAAAATGATTTCATTACTGTCGAGTTATCTAATACGATTCTGTTTACCCGAAATTGTGATAACAAATTGAACAGAGTACATCTATCTCTGTAATCATTCGATTGATCATAATCTTGTCTGGTCTCGAAATAGTATAATAGTTTTTTATTTGAATGATTTGTTTGTTTTCAAATAGCAATTAGATATTGGTTTAATAGTTTGAATTTAATTCTTTGAGTTTTGAATTGGTTTTAAACGATTCTTTGTTTGATTTAGACCAGCTACAGAATCACAAGATTCTGTAGCTAGTCTTTAAAATTAGATTTTTATCAATTTTATCAATAAGATATCCTCTAATATTGTCTATTTCTGTCCTCTTTCAGGTACATACGAATTGCAATGATCAATTTAGGCATGCTGTGGCATTTAGGGGATATTTGTGTGATGTAGTTTTTATTTTTAAGTTGTTAGTTTGAGTCAGAAATAGAGACTTGGGATATCATCCCAGATTTTTTGTAAATTGTTTTGATAATTCCCACAGGGATGTTTTACCCTGTGGGAGGTCTTTAAATACTTGTTATTTTTTGTAATAGGCCCATCATCCTCATTGTGGGAGAACCAGACTATGGATTTATGATACAAACTGAGATGAAAGTTGGTGTCTTGTAACAACTTTCGCTTTCAATATATCAAACTTTTGTTTCAAGTTTTATTCATATCATTTTGCAGTCGATTATAGACTACTTTAGCCATCGTAATCTATTGCAGGTTGATGTGACTTGATTAATGTATGATATATATCTGATCTCTCTCTTATTTAAAAAATACAACAATTAATTTGTTTCAGTTAATGAATTACAGATTTCTCTTCTTCGTTGATAGAATCATTTTGTACAAATCCTTACACGCAGATTTATCGAAATGTTATGATTTGTAAATTATAATATTGTTGTAGCTTTTATGTCTTGTTTGTTCTGTTATCGATATTCAAAAGAGCATTGTTGCTTATTGTTTACTAGAGGCTTGCAAAGGATTGATGCGGGCTTCCCCCATTCAACAGCTAAACTGGATTCATTACACAGGACAAATTGGAAAGCGTTATCACAGGTTAGCTTGTTAGTTTCATTTAAGTAGTTTAGATAGATATATGTATAGTTTGGATTTGTAGTTAGAGTTAGTGTTTTAGTTGCTTAGTTTAGATAGTTAGTTTTTATTCTATTTTTTTCTCATAAAATTATAAAAATCAAAAAACAATGGTTTCACTGTCTTAGGACAGATTACAAACGACTTTTGCAGGTTTTAATTTAAATCTGTGATTTGTAAATACTGTATATCTATAATTGGATATGATTCTGTTGGTAATTAGACATTTGATTTTATAGGATTATAGTTGTATAGTTTAGGTAATAAATTGTTTATAATAGTTAGATTTGTTTAATAGTTTGTTTTAATTGTTATTTTTCATTTAGATTAGTTTAGAGTAGTTTTCTTTTGTTTTCTTAGGACTTAGATCAGCTAACAGAGTCGCTAAACCCATCAGGGTGGGTTATCCCAAACGGCTTGGGTTATTTAGACAACCCCGGACCAGATCCACTCTTCCAGTTGGCGAGTGTTCATTTTCGCCCGTCAACAACTTGCCAAGTCAACTGCCAAATCACCACTTCTCACATGTTAGTATGATACCATGTCACTTCATCACTTGAAAACCCAACAATCCACATCACCCTGCCATGTGTGAGTATGGTTTGCACATTCAGCAGTATGGACTGTATAGTCAGCAAAAATTTTCCATGTTTGGCAAAGTGGACGAAACGTGATATCTCTCGCATACAACGTCTATTTGAACCCATTCAAGTTTTGTTGGGATCATGAGGCCAAGGCCTACGCATGAGTCTTTTTTCAATAAATTCTGAGCACTTTGATTTTTGAGCATATTTTGATCCCCTGGATCACTCCTCCCCATTAGGAAGCTTTTGGACCTCCAACAGACTACTTTCAGTCTATCTAAAGATGAGGGTACAGTTCCCTCACCTTTCCAACCTCAATCCATTTGGATTTTCTTGGATTTGTGCCTTTAAGACCAAATCGAAGGTATTTTTCATTCCCTCGTTTTGAAGTTCTCATCCTCCTGTCAAGGATTGTATCCTCATGCAGTTTTGAAAGATTTTCTGGCGAGAAATCATCTGTGGAAGGAATTTGAACATGCTCTCCTTGATCATCAATCAAAGGAATCACATACAATCTCAAATTATCAACATTAAGAACTGCATACATTTGCATATAAGGAGGCAAATCCAAATGGAAGGCATTGTTACCAATCTTTTCAAGAACCTTGAAAGGTCCATATCTAATTGGTTTCAATTGTTTACCTTCTCCTTTAAGCCTCTCCTTGCTAATGTAAATCCAAACTTCATCTCCAACTTGGAAACCGTGATCAACATTGTGCTTGTCATGTTTTGTCTTGTACTTGGCTTGGCTCTTTTCCAACTATTCTTGTACCATTTGATGCACCAACTGAATTTGTTTAATGAAATTCCTTACTCTATCAATGTCATAACGACCATCAATAGAAATATCCTTCTCAAAGATAAAATCTAAAGGATATTTTGGAAAATAACCAAAACATGCCTCAAATGGAGATGTTTGAGTCGAAGAGTTCTTAGCCCGGTTGTAAGCATGTTGAATGTAGTGTAAGTGCTCATCTGAAATCTTAGGATGTTTACTACAATAACCACAAAGAATATGTACTATTGTTCTATTCACCACTTATATTTGACCATTGGTTTGTGGATGAAAAGGTGTGCTCTTTTTCATCTTGGTGTCCATGAGTGCCCATAAGATTAACCCAAAGTTCCCAATAAATCGAGAATATCTATCAGAAATAATGGATTTGGACAACCCAGAATGTACCCAAACATGCTGAAAGAACATTTCTATCATTTGTTCAGTTGTAATCTACTTCTTACAAGGAATCAAAATACACATTTTGTTGAAATGTTCAACCACGACATAAAGATAATCATGATTCTTTTTAGACATAGGTAGACCTCTAAAGTCCATGGAAATGATTTCCCAAGGATGAGAAGGAACCAGAAGTGGAGTATACAAACCCAAATTTCTATTGTTAGTCTTACTTGTAGCACATAAATAACATCCTCTTACATATCTTGAAACACGTTCATTCATTTTAGGACACGCATTCAAATGATTTCAATAGATAATATAATGGGGAAAGTAGAGAACTTAAGAGATAGATGGTGAAAATTAGAATATTCATGATGGTGAAAAATGATTCCAAACAAAAAAAAAATGAAATATATTTCCACGAGAAATATGTCAGAGAGCATATCAAAAACCATATGTGATAGAGAATTAGAGATAGATTTCTAATTTCACGGTTGAATTGATAAATGGCATGATTGATGACTTCTAGAGATTAATAAAAAATATTTGCAAGGTAATCCTAACATAGACATTTTTTCAAGGTAACCCATCCATAGAAGGTCAAAAATAACACCTACCTAAATTGTCCACAAGAATCTCTTTTGTTGTTGGTTACCTAATCCATTTTTTCAACCTATACAAATGAAAGAGAATCCTAGGTTCAGTATGTTGACAATATGATAATAAATTTCTTCCTCCAATGGATAATAATTAGAAAATAAAATTATCTACAAGCGAAACTAAATAAAAAAAATTAAGACTAGAATTGTTTGAAGCAAACACTAAAAAGGAAACTCAGGAAAGTTCTTCAATTATTAGTCTATAATAAAACTACACTTGATGAAAAAAATCCAAGAAAAACACTCAATGGGAAAGAAACCATCGGCATAACTCTAAATCGATCAGGAAATAAACATCACAAGGGATAAAGGGATTGGAGTAATTTTAATCTAAGATCATTTTTTTTAACTCTTCATCTTTCATTAATTGTGTACAGAACAATGAAATTACATATCAAAAGAAACCCAGTCTAAGAAAGATATTTCCAATTATAACTTATTTAAAAGATGTCAATTTGGAAACCTTTGAGTGTTTATTTTCATAACAAAAAGGAATTGTTGTGTGTAACATTTTTTTTAAATCATTTTTATTTCTCAGTAAAACGATAATATTTACATAAAATAATTTCTATAGGAAAAGCATGAATGTCATGATTGTGGACAATAGTCAGAAAATTAATGCAAATATACAGTTAACAAGCTTTGAGAGTGCACCGATTCAATGTTCCCTTTTGTCAAAAAAAAAATTATGCACATAAAACTTCTAGGAGAGAGAAAATTGTTACCAAGTGAAATCCTTGATTCCTTCAAGAGATTCCTCTTATTTCCAGAAAAAAAGTCTTTTATTAAAAATATAAAATGAAAAAAAGAAAGCAATCTAAAAACTAGAAACAAAAAAATCAGATTACTCCATCAAAGTAGAAGAAACTAAGATGCAACTGTAATTTATTGAAAATCCATTTTGAAGACTTTATGCATTGGGTACATCTTCAAAGAGAGAAGTATAAAGCCTTACTTATAAGAATAAATAATTTCCTACAACTAAATTTATTGAAACCCAAAAAAGTAAATTGTAGTAGGAAACTATGCAAAGAAAAGGGACTATGCTAATCTATCCTTTTATGGTAAATTAGCTCACAGGGATATCACTGTGTAGATCAGTAAGATCTCCCTCAAATCATCCAAGTTATCCTAGACAGGAGGGGGTAGAATTCCTATTGGATTCCTAGAAAAAATAAATAGAATCCCATACAAAGAGCTAAGTATATGGCTTAATTGTTCTTGAAGGTTGTCCTTAGCGTCTCCTAGTTGTTGCAGTCCTGAAGTTTTTTCTCCAACCTCTACAACCTACTTATTGCACACCAAATACAATACAAAACCACTATACTTGCATCCCCATGTTAGGATCCTAGATCTAGCTTGAATCTAATCCGATCTATAATCTACAAGGTTAGATCTAAACATTTATACATCAATTGACAAATATTCAAAGGGGGAAACCAAATAATCTATTGATTGTAAATAAGAACTTACATCAAGATAGTATACCTCAAGTGTTGATGTAGGCTCCTAAAATCTCCTTGCTCTTTTCTTCTCCTTATATCTCCTTTCTCATGCTAGGCTCCAATGACTTCTGGTTGAATAATTCTGCAGTTTGGCAGCACAACCTTTCTATTCAATTCTTCCTACCTTGTCCAAGGCTTGCCTTTGTTATATAGCTCTTGGAGGAGGCTTAAGAGAGGCTTATAGATATTCTAGAGGCCACTAGAAACTTGAATGATGTGAGTTCCTAGGCTATTAACACTAATATCCAAATAATCTCTTTCACCTCACCTTGTAACTCTTGTTTTCTAGAAGTTTGACAGTGCCTCACTTGTTGAGCCACTATTTTCTAGTGAGGCCTCACTTGTTGCATGTTAGGTGTCACACAAGGCCATGCAAAAATGATCTAGAAAGGGTCAAACCTAAAGAAAAATTTGCACTAAGGCTTCTATCCACTAATGGCTTCCTCTCTGTCCTGTAGGGTGGAGAGTAAGGCTATAACATATTCCCCCTAATGTGTGAGGTCAAGAAAGTAGTGAATGGTTGAAATACATTACAATAGTTTCCATATAAGGCAATGCAAGGAGAGAGCAAAGTAGTTTAGGTATACCAAATAATACTTGTAATAAATCACCAAGGATGAGTATATATAGACCAATCCCTTAGGTACACATACTCAAACTCAGAATGAGCATGGCCGCCAAACAATACACTGTTGTAGCAAGATTTTCCTCACCAAGACTATCTTGCACGGAGGGCCTTTTTTCCATTCCCCTATGCAGACTTATCAAACCCCTTTTTGATAAATCCATAGCCAAACATATATATTTTTCCACATATATGCTCCCTAACTGATTTGCAAGGTGTGTATATGCTTGTTTCTCCACTACAGCTCACGTATATTGGGATTTATGCCAGAAAATACAAAATGAGGTCGGGTTTCCATCTCACGACAGAAGATCTCTGAACTTTGGCCTTCCATATACTGGAAATGTTCTAACTCAACCCTTCAGCTTCATTCTAGAGTCTATAAAATAATAATTTTGAGCTATGGAAAAAGAAGAGAAAGCATTCAACTTTGAGAGCAAAGTTACTCTCGAGAAATTACTTCATATTGAGTCTGCATCCCTTTGTCCCTCAAGTCTAAACATAGTGTTCATCCCCCAAGATCTTCCCTTGTTGTTGAGAGGACCTCATTGCCTCTTTCCTATGAGATTGCCTTTGGTGGAGGATTGAAGTGGTGGAGACCCAGCTGGAAGGAACTTGGTTTCTTGGTTTCGAACCGTGCTGACACAGAAGTCTGTAATGTTGATACTTCTATTGATCAATTATTAATAGAAATACTCCTTTCTCGTCCTATCGATATCTTGAAAATGTATGATTATTATCCATGGGAATGTTTGTAATGTTTATTAATGGATTGTGCTATCTTATGTGCTAACTCATTTTATATATTGTCACTATATACTTTCATCGCTTGTTTGTTGAGAACTTCTTCCAGGTGTAAAGCTTTGGGTCAAAGTGCTCAACGGTGGAATGACATCAAACCATTGGATCTAGGTAGGCTTCTTCCTTGTATTGCACATTAGTTTATATAGCTCATGTTGGAATTGAGTTGATTTCTGCAGTCATACCTGTCTGTTGTGGTTTACCCTTGGCCATAGATAGTTTTTCCCTTGTAACAGAAATGTCGACTCCACTAGGGAGATATCTTCCTTCTAAGGGTTGAAGTATGTTTTCTTCTTACATTACTCTTTTTCCTTTATGTTTCTTGTCATATCACTGTTGGACAGATTATGTTCACTCTGGGTCTGAGTTTTCAGCCTTTTACCCTTGCCTAGCCCTATTTTAAAGCATATATGCCCTTTTTTCCTTGACAATCATGTATACACGCATGTTATCTCACTACAAGAAGTGTATATACGCTTTGTTCTCATGAACAATCATGTATACCACTTCCCCTTGCTTGTTTTCTTGGTTTAGTGACTTTTGGGTGGGATTTGAGGATTACTAAGCCTTCTTGGGTCTCTGTAGTGCCTGTTGAGATTATTTGGGATGACAAGAATCCTGTTGGGAATTGAATTTTTGGGCAGTGTCTTTCTCTTTGTTTTCCGTTTTTGATTTGTCCTTGGTAGTTGGGTTGTCTTCTTAGTTGCTTGGTATTATGCTTGAGTGATTTCTTTTATACACAATAGAAGTTATATATAAAGTCGCTTATCAGTCCATGCATTTTCTTTTTAATACATTGAAAATACAAAAAAAAATAGGCAGTTTTCATTGGTTGGCATTTTTGTCTTGGAACCTTTATCATTAGCTTAGCACATTTAGCGAAAGATTGCATTTTACTTATGGTTTGCAGAGTTAAAATTGAAGATTGCACTATTTTTATTTAGCATATCATTCACTGAAAAGTTAAAGTTAGGATTTGCATTATATCTATTTTTATTTTCATGTAGAGTCATAAAACCATGAGTTTCATTTCCATACATTTTTGAGTAATCATGGCCAATAAAATTTATGCTTTAAACAAAAAATGAGTAGTCACGATTTTATTTTTTAGGGTGCACAAACTAGCCTGGGATTTAGTGCCTTGGAATAGGATTTTGTGAGTAAACTTCTCCAAGTCAATTAAATCAACATATGTGTCTGAGACAGGGAGTTGAGAAGTTTATCGCATAATTGGTAATATTAGGAGGCTCATCTCACACCGGAGTTAAGCACGAGGTCGCACAAAGTTTGTTGAAGGGATAACCCCTGGATACTCACCTAGCGTCAGAGATATTTTTGTGGATTTAATCATGTTTGGGGATCTTGCTAGTATCCATACCTTTGTGAGAGGCGGTACTTTCAAGGTTTTGGGCTTTTCTACTCTGCCCATATGGTGATCCAGACTTACAACTGTTCGCCTGTGCATCGGTTACATAGTGGTTTATTAGTTTCTTGACTTAGGTATCTCATAGGTTACTTGCAGGGGTTATTCTTCTTGTATCCCGAGTCAGATAAGGGTCAGACAACACACAACCTTTATGGAAGATTACCTCTCTGGGGGGATCTGACTGACTGGTTGTTAAGCCTATGAGGGCCCTTATAACTGATTATGCTACCTCCAAACTTTAGCAAGGAGTCTCGGGTCCCTCTTGGACGAGGCATACCTTCTTTAGCAAGGGAGGCCACTCAGCCACTTTATCCCATTTGCATGCATATTGGCCGTTTGACTTTTGGAGTGCACTTTGACTACTAGTTGGCCTTAGGATTTTGTACTGAGTCTTCATTATCATGAATAGTGGAGCCCCTTTTTCTCCCTCGTTTATTGCTACCCCCCGCATGATGCCCACTCACTTCATGGGGACGGATCCTTCCTCTTCACATTATGGTATGCAGAATTATAATACTCAGTCAACGCCTTGGGTCTCTAATCATTTTTCTCATGGTATGTTTGATATGTCTTCGCACTTACCATCCTTTGTTTCACCTCCTTATGTGAATAAAATTTTTGGGTCTTAGGGCATGATGCCTCCTTCTCATCCCTCTCCGTTTGGTGGGAGTCATATCCTCCAAATGCCTCTTATGGTAGGAGGTTGGAATCTCCCTTCCTATGAATCCACTATGCGTGAAGTAAGTGCCCAACTATGCAATCATTATATTTATCACACTCCGTCCACTTATCCTTCTTCTGCTATGTCAGTTCCTATGAACACTTTTCCCATGGTGAACCTCCATCTATCCTCTAGTGTTTCATCCAAGGGGAGTTATTTTTATAGTATGGGCAACCCCCCTCACGAAGTTCCTTCACCTGGGGGAAACATATATCCTCACATGAATAAACCTTGTCATGTCACTTTATCTTCGCAAGCGACTTCCTCAATGTCCATGCCCTTACAACCCTTTATGAATCGGTATGGAGGAGGATACTATCCTGCTGGAAAGGGACAGGGTGTAAACCAGAATCCTTCGTGGCCTGCAATTTCTTAGAATCAATCTTTCCTTACACCTTTCTCTCTAATGCCGCAATTCATCACCGCCACAAGTCCAGTCACTGCGTGTCATACTGGCATTATGTCACCAGCCTCTGCTAGTCATGTTATATATTGGTCAACAACCTCTCTGAGTCATGTTGAAGACCTGCAACTAGCCACTACAAGTCATTCTAGGGGCACAAGTCCAGTCATGATCTGGATTATTTTTGGCACGAAATGAGAGCGGAGATATAATAAAGAAATGCACAGAGATATCACGTATATCCAGTAATATAACAGAAATATATCAGAGATGCAACCATAAACACAAAGATATAGTAATACACGATTTCTATTAATGAAAGAAATGTACATAGACTGTAAAAATACAGAGTGAAAGACTCGCTAGAATGGTGGCAACTTATCTCTCAGAAGAGATGTGACGGATACTCGCATTCACAAGAAGATGATTACAATGAGGCTCTGAAGGCCTTTTTACAATAAATGAGAATGCCAAAAGTTCTATACATCCAAAAACCTAACCCTAGGAGATGAAGCGCCAAAAGTCATGTGGGCCCCATTTGGGTAAGTGAGTACATCAACTTCCCGGGGTCGTAACGTTTGCATACGATCTCCTTTTTAGGCGTGTGATAGCTCGTTGGAAAGGTATCATTGAGGAGATTCATTTTGGGGGATAAATAATTCCTTTGTCTATCATTAAGAACCCTGATCTCGAAAAACCTTCATTTAGGCCCTCAAAATGGCCCCGGAAGTTAAAACCTGCTAAAAATAGTAAATTGCCAAAATTTCCAGTAAACAGTTTTGAGCTAGTTGGAAAAGGTGGGTGGCCATCGATATCCACCTGGATCAATCCTCCCTCCTTAGGAAGCAATGGTCTCCATTGCGTTGAGTTCCCAGGGGAGAGGGAAAAGAATTTGTTGGATCTGCATTTGGGTGAGCTGCTTGTATTGTTGGAGATGTTGCGCTGCCTGGCTTGTGGAAGTCTGTCATGAACCTATTGAAGTTGAGGTTGTTCAACAAGTTGAGCTACATGAGAGGAAGATGTGCAGAAGGAATTTTTGTGCTTTGCTGCAACCTTGTCGACCTGCTTCTGTTGGATAGAAGGTGCAGGGGGTGAAACCTTAGTGGTTGCAATGTCCTATTCCCCTTTCGAACAAATTGTGAAGAAGCTGAATTTTGCAGTATGAGATACTACCTTGTGACACTTTTTAGGTGGAACAATAGTTGGAACTACCTCTGGTATTCTGTAGAGATGACCCCCCAAAGTAATAATCACACTACGGGGTCGAGACTCATAAATAACATGGCACTTCCACATATATGGTTGGCCCAAGAGAACATCATAGACATCCAGTGGGGCAACATCACATAATACCTCATCCTTGAAGGGTTGGATTCCATATGACAATCGACATTACTGGTTGACACGAAGATCTCGTCCTTGGCGAAGCCACCCGATGTTGTATGGATGTGGGTGTGGTGTTGTCGACAATCCCAACTGTTTGACAACCTCTGCTCATATGAGGTTCTTCTAGCTTCCGCTATCAACAATAAAATGTAGCGTGGTCCCCTTCACCCACATCTGTGAATGAAAAAGGCGCTCCCCCTCTTCTGGATCTGTTGGTTCTTCTGGTTGAATTGCTACGGTCGTGACAATAGCAGTGGGGTCTGCGTCGATGATCTATCTTTTACCAGTATTTTCATAATCAGATTCTGAATCAGGGTTCGGCTCCTTGTCTTTGATCTTGGCCACCAATGAATGTTTTGAGCGACATTCGTCGATGTTGTGCTAGGGGATTTTGTGGAAATCACACCATTTTCCAATGTCCTTATTTGTCTTCCCGTGACCCTTCTTTTCCTGTGGCTTGGACTGGTTTTCGGGATACTATTTGTTAGGGTTGTCTTTGTCATACTTTGGTTGTTGTAGATTTGCAGACCCAAACTCTTGTTTGTTCTGGTGCTTAAATTTTTGCTCGATTTTAACAGCATATCGATAGGCAACACCGAGTGATGAGATGTCCAGAAAATCCATTTCAGTTTGGATGTATCTGTGTAGAGCCC
>JZKD02S2278409.1:732088-757877 GCA_000966675.3 Picea glauca
GTTTGGGTAAGTGAGTACATCAACTTCCCGGGGTCGTAACTTTTGCATACGATCTCCTTTTTAGGCGTGTGATAGCTCGTTGGAAAGGTATCATCAAGGAGATTCATTTTGGGGGCTCAAGCATGCCTTCGGCTATCATTGAGAACCCCTATCTAAAAAAACCTTCATTTAGGCCCTCAAAATGGCCCCGGAAGTTAAAACCTGCTAAAAATAGTAAATTGCCAAAATTGCCAGAAAACAG
Organism: Picea glauca; assembly: GCA_000966675.3. Lineage (NCBI taxonomy): Eukaryota > Viridiplantae > Streptophyta > Pinopsida > Pinales > Pinaceae > Picea > Picea glauca. Next base: position 732,330 of record JZKD02S2278409.1, read on the forward strand.
TTTTGAGCTAGTCGAAAAAGGTGGATGGCCACCGATATCCACTTAGATAAAGTCACTACGTGTCATGCTGACATTATATCACCAACCTCTGCTAGTCATGTTGGATATTGGTCAACAACCTTTGTGAGTCATGTTGAAGACCTGCAACCAACCACTGCAAGTCATGCTGGGGGCACAAGTCCAGTCACTACGGGTCATACTAGCAGTATATCACCAACCTCTACTATTCATGTTGGAGATTGGTTGACAAACTCTACAAGTCATGTTGAATACCTTCAACCAACTACTGTAAGTCATGTTGAGGCACAAGTACAGTCACTGTGTGTCATACTAGCATTGTGTCACCAACCTCTGCTAGTCATGTTGGAGATTGGTCGACAACCTCTGTGAGTCATGTTGAAGACCTGGAACCAGCCACTGCAAGTCACATTGGGGGCACATGTCTGGTCACTGCTAGTCACACTGCACATCCATGACCAACCTCTACTATTCATGTTGGGGATCCATCACCAACCTCTTCTAGTCATGTTGGAAATTTTGTACTAGCCTCTGCAAGTCATGCTAGGAGCATGTCACCATCCACTGCAAGTAATGCTAGGGGCATTCATATGATTGAGAAGCCTAGAAATCTCATACGTAAGCCTAGATTCCTTTGCAGGACTTTTGAAGGAAGTCACCTTACTTGTTTGTGTCCTTTTACTACTGGGATACCAAAAGCATGGGGATCAGCTAAGGGCCCTTCGGGTTCTGAGGCATCTATGGTTTCACAAAACTATGCTCCTTCTTTGGTTGACACAACATTCATGTTGATGCAATCTTAGACTGACACCCCTTTTCCTTTAGGGGTTGATGCATCCTTTGACCTTGTTGTATCACATCCTGTTCAACCTATGGTCATGTCGATGCAATCTTCGACTGACACCTCTTCTATGTTCGGGGGTGATGCATCTCTTGACCTTGTTGCCTTGCATATTGTTCAACCAACGATTGTGTCGATGCAATCTTCAACCGAAAACACTCCTAGTTTTTGGGGTGATACACCTCTTGACCTTGTTGTCTCACATCCTATTCAATGAATGGTTGAAGAAGTGGTCGTATCGATGCAATATTCGATCGACCCCACTCTTCTCTTAGAGAGTGACAAGGCTAAGGAAGCGGTCATGCCAATGCAATTGTTGGTGGATCCTCTGGTTCCAGTTCTATACCTTCTATGACATGTCCTTAGCATTTCTAGTACTTCACCTTCTGAACAAGAGAGAGTTTTACTCTTCCCAATTTCTCTCCCTCCAATTCTTGGCGAGGTTCCTTTGATTGGGATGGTCATGTGGGGTATCCAATGTTTCCACCTATGTATTTTATAAGAAAAGACATTATCTGATATATCACAGAGATGATAACCTCCGTTAGTAATTTATCCTCCTCGAGTTGGAGAGCCTTGGGTTTTCCCAAGCTTGTGTCGGTCCTTTAGATACTGACATTCCATAGAAGGTCCACACAGGAGCCTTGGCCTCCCCCATGACTTGCCGCCTAGAATATCCCTAACAAGTCTTAGTTAATCTCTTTTCTGACTCACTTAAAAAATGAAAAGATCGCCGAGTGATTTATCCCTTTCACACTCATTAAAATTTGATTTGAAATATCATGAGTCCTAGTTAAGCTCTTTTCTGACTTGCTATCGAAAATCGAAAAGATTTCCGAGTGAACTTGTCTTTTTCACACTCGTAAATTGGATTTGAAAATACATCTATTCGGCACAAGTTTACCCCTTTTTCACACCAAGTAGAATATAAAAAAGGACATTTTTTGGCGTTAAGTTGTGATTGTATCTCATGCCCTCACTTGTGGTATTGAGCCTTTAGTAGTTTCTTTCTTTGCATTATAAACTGTTGCCTAAGCAATTTGCATCCTCAACCAAGCAGAGCCTTGTTTTATCCTTTGCAATTTGACACCCTATACCCTGGAGGGAACATCATCCCAAGTTTCCATCTCCCACATGCATTTCCTTGCATTGAGCATAGGTATGTTCCACTATTGGAACTAGCTTTACTTACTTGCGAAACTCGTTCCCTCCACTGTATCATAGCATTCATTTGTTATGAAAAAATAAAAAAGGACGGGCAGGAAGGGAGTACTATATTGTGATTGGAAGCAGTCATGTCTCCTTTGAACAGAACACAAATTTATTGAGTCCTTACGTCATCATAATTTTGGGTTTAGCATAACCTTAGAAAGTTGATCTTGTTACAGAATTTTCTCTACCGACTAGTTAATCTTCCAGTCACTATAGAGAACATTATGGATGCCTCTTGCATCTAGTTGTCACATCATTAAGTCTATGTTGTCGGAGTCCACCGTATGTCTCATACTCTTGTTCAAAGGAAGTCTATCAACCTGTGTCATCCACTCCTCAGAAAACTTGACTTTGCATGTCGGCCATACCCTCATTTTGTCTCAGAATCACATGATACTTTGGTCTTATGATGCACCCCAACCCTACTTTCATCATTGGTAGGTCACCTTGAACCCAACAATTGGCATTTCATCATGGGTCATTGACTGGGTAGTTTCCCTTGTGTTCAACGGCAAGACATCTATTCACACATTGGGATTCGTGTAGTGTCTTGGATGCCATTAGTCTTATTGGTAGTTTCCTCGGCTTTGTCAGTTGTTTTCATCATTGGCCGCTATTCAGAGGGTCTTTTTCATGTCCCACTTACATTTGGCACACACAAAAGATGCACAGGGTCATTGGTTCGTGAACATGTTCTTCGTTCGATCTCCACCAAATCATGAAGCCCTTGCTTTGTTCCTTGTCCTAACTGATGAGAGATGCCTTAATGCTCTCCTTTCAGTGGGTCTCTCTCCATCAACTTCAGATCATGTATTCTGGATACAAGACCTAGAGTTTTATGAGTACCTTGAGGCTTGCAGTCATTAGTGGTAGGCTCTCTTTCCATTGACAAATGGGAATACATCAATATCTCTTGATCAATGGATCTCTCAAGTGTTTGACACCATCTCCTTTATTCACATTTGTAGATATGTACTCGGTGCCTTGATACCTACTTTCATCATTGGTAGGTTGTCTCGTGTTTGTTAACAGTATACCTCAATGACCGGTAATCAAATGATGTCTCATCATGTTCGACCTCAACTCATTTATTCACATGATGTAGAATTGCACCATTGGCATATTGTATTGAAGACTTGAAGACATCACTTTGTAGATGCATCTTTCCTGAGCTGTTGCTCCCATTTCTTTGAACCAATACCTATTTGATTTTAGTGATCATGGGAGATCAAATTGTACTCCATGGTATACCGATATCTTCAGATTGATTTTGATACTGTCTTCACTGGGCCTTTTTCATGACTATGACATCTATTGGCATGTAACCACATTTATACTTTCCTACTCATGGCCATGAGCACTTATTGTTATATTTTCCACATGGATCTGCATTGTATTCTTGGCAGCCATGTATGCAAAGTTAGTACATAATGTAATGAGAAATTGAGTTCATCCAGTTGGTTCTCTACCACTCCACTTCTGGGTTATTTATAATGTATTTCGGCCATCGCAGATACTCCTCTGATCTTACACATTAGGGGGCATCTTTTATAGAAAGATTTTCCTCACCATGACTATCTTGCACAGAGGGCCTCTTTTCCATTTCCCTATGCAGACTTATCAAACCCCCTTTTTATAAATCCGGAGCCAAAAATATATATTTTTCCACATATATGCTCCCTAACTGCTTTGCAAGATGCGTATATGCTTGCTACTCCACTACAACTCGCATATATCAAGATTTGTGCCAGAAAATACAAAATGAGGTCAGGTTTCCATGTTACAATAGAATATCTTTGATGTTTGGCCTTCCATATACTGGAAACGTTTCGACTCGGCCCTTCAATTTCATTCTCGAGGATATAAAAGCACAATTTTGAGCTATGGAAAAAGAAGAGAAAGCATTCAACTTTGAGAGCAAAGTTACTTTGGAGAAATTACTTCATATTGAGTCTGCATCCCTTTGTCCCTCAAGTCTAAACACAGTGTTCATCCCCCAAGCTCTTCCCTTGTTGTTGAGAGGACCTCATTGCCTCTTTCCTATGAGCTTGCCTTTGGTGGAGGATCGAAGTGGTGGAGACCCAGCTGGAAGGAACTTGGTTTCTTGGTTTCGAACCGTGCCGACACAGAAGTGTAATGTTGATACTTTTGTTGATCAATTATTAATAGAAATACTCCTTTCCCGTCCTATCGATATCTTTCAAATATATGATTATTATCCATGGGCATGTTTGTAATGTTTATTAATGGATTGTGCTATCTGATGTGCTAACTCATTTAATATATTGTCACTATATACTTTCATCACTTGTTTGTTCAGAACCTCTTGCAGGTGTAAAGCTTTGGGTCAAAGTTCTCAACGGTGGAACGAAATCAAACGATTGGATCTAGGTAGGCTTCTTCCTCGTATTGCACATTAGTTTATATAGCCCACGTTGGAAATGAGTTGATTTCTGCAGTCATACCTGTCTGGTGTGGTTTACTCTTGGCCATAGAGAGTTTTTCCCTTGTAACATACACTGTGGATCCATGAAATGAAATTCTATACCATGACCATGAAAGAATAAACAGTGGATCAATGTCATCAATAAGACTGTATCCACAAGACAATACAATGTGTATCTATGTCATGAATCAATCATATCCACTAGCATATACAATGTGGATCTATGTCAGGAACATAATCATAGCCATCAAAATATACAATTTGGATCTATGAGACGACATATAGATGTCAGGAAGACAACAAGGACTGATGAGAGTGCCCCCGAAGTATTCATATACAAGTGATATATTCCATAAAAACTTGGGAGGGGATGATGTGAAGGATTAATGTGTCCCCAAACCCAATTTCTTCATCCCAAAACTCGATGGTATGATTCTATGACATGTGAATAAATGAGATAATTTTGAGCATGGTAGAAACTGTCTGATTACCAGTCATTGATGTATATCGTTAATAGACATGAGGGGACCCACCAATGAGGAATATGGACCCCAAGGTACCTAGTACGTTCTAGTGAGTGTGAATAAAGGATGTAATGTCGAACACTCGTAGAATTAATCGATCAGGAGTCAATAATGAAAACCCATTGTCGATCACGAGGAGGCTTTCCACTGATGAATGAAAGCTCCAAGGTACTAGATGGTTTCTAGATCCCTATCCTAGATAATCTGATGAATTCGATAGGTAGATATCCATTAAAGGAGGGACTTAATGTATCTACCATCAATCAATGTGAAACATACATAGAGAGATGATGTGAAGATAGAGTATCACAAAGTATCACTGGCATGGGGATGGTCGACTCAAAAAGTCAACAAAACAATGGATGGCCAACTCAAACTTAAACTTGCCTTGAACATATAACATGACACAATGGTGACTTGGAAGTAAGACATAAGATTTGTATGAATAAATTACAACAACGCAGGAGGCATTGAATCACTCTCCATGATGATTGGAAGAGTAACCATCCAAAGGAGTATCTTTGACTCATATTACATGGACAACTCCTAGGAAAGATAAAAAATAATTGTATGATGAGGAATCTCTAGAAAAGATGCAGCCTCACATTATCATCCATCAATGAGTTGAATGAACACCATAAGTCATAATTCATAATGTGGGTGGAGGGGTCTTCTCCTTATTTTTCTTCAAACATGGGGATGTCTGAGGGTAACTTGGATGACATAGGTGGCCATGATGGGTCATGGGAAATAGGGTCATCTTTCAACCATGACACATCCACCAAATCTAATGTTTAAAGAAAAGGAAATGGTGAAAATAGAGACTGGGAGGGAGGTGAAGTATCTATTTTCCTAGATGGACCTTGTGTTCCCCCTATACTGGAGTTACTGGAGGGTTGGGGAGCTCCTGAAGAGTGGGTTCCTACAGGAATGGTGGAACCTCCAAGAGCATGAATTCTCCCAAAGCCAAATACACCCCCAAGGGGAAATGTCGACCCTCCAGGATAGATGTTCCCAAAGTTTTTCCCATGGAAGAAACCCCCAAGAGCATATGTGGACACAAAAGGAAAACTTCCCCATGATGAAAAATTCCCCCCCAGGGATGTGCCCTCAGGGAAAGATGTGTTAAACAAAGGAAATTCAAAACCTCCAGATGTATTGTTTCCCCTAGTTTGATTATGGATAGACCTAAAACCACTAGGCATGCTCCATTAAAAAGTTACACTTGCACTTGATGATGTCAGACCACTCATTGGATAGGCATAAGTGGAAGGAGTTCCACTTCACATGCTGAAACCAAATCTCTCCCCCCCACTGAAAAATAATATGGAACTGGGAATCGACGTGGAAGGGATGGGCATAGGGACACTAGGTATGTTAATGGATGGAGATGACATGGCTAATATTCCCTTTATGGAGGAACCAAAAACAAAAGGAGTGGATGGTGTAGGTCCAATGGATCTAATAGGTGGAAATGAGGAAATTTTTGGGATGCCCCTAGAGGAATTCCCCCCTATCCCACATGAGGATGGGTTTGTACTCTCAGCTACACTAGATGAGACACTCAGTCTTGGCATGATGGGAGGATGAGTGAACAAATACAAAGTCTCACCAACAATCTCCCTTACTTTGACTAGTAAAGGGGAATATGGTTCAATTAGAGGATTAAAATTCCACGGAGGACATTCGTCGACCACTTATGCTTCAACTAAACTGGTTTCATCAAACCAAATATAATGCCCTTCAAACTCCTTGTCACTTTTTAAACTTCTCTTTAGAGGTGGTTGCACCCATGTATGAGGATCAAGTCCTTGTAGTCAATGATACCGACATGATGACTTAGCGATGACGAATAAATTTATGTTACTTTCCAAACACACATCAACCTATGGTCGACCTAGACTTGAACTCAAAGAGAACATCCCTAATCAAATCTAAGAAAAAACAAGAAAACCAATTGGCTCAGGGGCCTTCCGAAAACCAACCTCGTGGGGGAGATTAAGTCCCCACCAGGTTGACTAGAAAAGGTGTGAGGAGAAGTTAAAATGATTGATGCAAACCAACCCTGACTGGTGCAAGTACCCTTTATTAAGGAGGTTTCCCTATGGGGGAACTTAGACTGTGAACAAACGTCTTCCCCAGGTATTATAGGGACATCCCACCTACAGTCACCTATGTGGATCCCTAAGAAAGGTCACTAAGGCTACTGCCTAACAATCAATGGTCGAGCGAATAATCATAAGTCCACCCACACGTAAGGGTAGTGTATCTAATCCCAAATCTCTGAAGTCATTAACCAAAAGAACCCATATATACATATTGATCGAAGAGGTACTGCAAACACCTAAACAAGTTGAGAGGGGTAATCTCTCTACTTTCCCTTATGTGACCTCGTGCTTGAATATTCTGTTAGAGGATATTTCTGACACACTGGTTGTAAGAATGTATTTAACACTCTTTAGTGACTTTTAGGTTGAGTTTTTTGGCCTTGGAAAGTTTACTCTCCAATACTAATCCAAGGCCCTAAGCCTATCTAATGTTGATTTAATATCAAAAGAAAAAAGTCTAATTGTTTTTAGATTAAGCGCTTCTTTTAGGTATTTTTCTAAGGTCCAAAAGTAATGGATGAAACTTTGTATAATGTGAGGACTCTTGACCCAACAAATAACTGCAAGCATGCAAGTGAAAAATATTTCAATTCAATGAAATCTAGCTATGGGAGGGATACATATTTTTCCTTTTTTTCCCAATACTCAAAAAAAATCCTCAAACAAACCAATCAACCAATTAGAAACAATATATCCAAGACCAACAAATGATTTTATCACACTCACAACACTAATGCTTCAAAAGAGGACTAAGCATGCAAGAGATCTTTTGAAAAATTTTAAAAGTTTTTTTCCAATTTGCAATATAAGAAAATCATGACCTCAACAAGAGAGACTAATGCAAATAAGAAAAAAACAAAACAACAAGGAAAAGGATTGTGTGATATCAGGAACAAGTCTGTATCATCCTACTCCAATGTCACTACAAGGATCACACCCAAAAACTTGCCTAGGATGGAATATCTAGTGATGAACAAAGGTCATATGAAAATGAACATGCAAGCACTAACATAAGCTCCTAGATCAATTTAGATCTATTGAATTCTTATTTAATCTTCTCTATAAATTTCATACAGCAAAAGAAGACTATCCAAACAAAAAAAAACCTTCCACACAAATATACTCAATAACAACTTGAAAAGTGATCAATGTGACAAGCCTATTTCTGTAGCAGGGATACCAAGACACTCATACTAAACACTGTATACATGTAACAGTTCATAGGAGGTATCAAAGTGGAAAATCTTGGGTTGAGTTATGTAAAACTATATATCTGAGAGGGCCTCGATAGACACAGGTGAAGCAACAAGTGAAGGGGGGCCTCACAAGACAGGAATAGTGAAACACATGACACCTATCAAAATTTTGGTTTTTTGAGAGAAAGGGAAAAGTTGCAAATATTCATATTTGAACCATATCTCTCAAGATTCAAATCTACTAGATCTGAGCTCTGACACCCTTAGTGGAATGCAGTAAGACTCGCACAACAAAACATAGAAAAATCATGGAAAAGAGATTCAAATAGAATGGAGTTCTCCCTAGCGGAGTCGATAATATGGGAAATTAGCTCATAGGGATCTCACTAAGTAGATTAATAATGTCTCCCTAGGATCAGCCTAGTTATCATAGACAGGAGGGGGTAGAATTCCTATTAGATTCCTAGAAACAAGTAAAAGAATAGGATACAAAGAACTAAGTAGATTCTTACCTTTTCCTGAAGGTTGTCCTTAGCGTCCCCTAGCTGTTACAGTCCTGAATTTCCAGCTCGAACCTCTACAACCTACTTCCTCCACACCAAATACAATACAAATCCACTCTAATTGATTCCCATTGTTAGGATCCTAGATCTAGCTTGAATCTAATATGATCTATAATATAGAAGATCAAATATGAACATTTATACATCAATTGACAAATATTCAAAGGGGGAGAATCAAATATTCTATTTATTGTAAATAATAACTTACATAAATATAGCATACCTCAAGTGTTGATGTAGGATCCTTCAATCTCCTTTCTATTTTCTTTTCCTTGCAACTCCTTGTTCATGCTAGGCTCCAATGACTTATGGCTGAATAATTCTACATTTTGGCAGGATAACCTTGTTATTCAATTCTTCCTACCTTGTCCAAGGATTTCCTTTTTTATATATCTTTTGGAGGAGGCTTAGGAGAAGATTATATATCTTCTATAGGCCACTAGAAACTCAAATTATGTGAGTTCCTACGTTATTAACACTAATATCCAACTCATCTATTTCCCCTCACCTCGTAACTCCCCTTTTCTAGAAGTTTGACAATGCCTCGCTTGTGGAGCCATTTTTGTCTAGTGAGGCCTTGCTTGTTTCATGCTAGGTGTCACGGGAGGCCCTCCAAAAATGATCTGGAAAGGGTCAAACCTCAGGAAAAAGTTTCATTTAGGATTCTATCCACTAATGGCTTCCTCTTTGTCTTGTAGGGTGGAGATTAAGGTTATAACAATCCTACTCCTATCCTATACTACACTGGTTGAGAATGAAATATGTGACATCATAATGCCATTGTAGTGATTTGTTCAAATACAAGTATACAAACACATGTTCATTAAAAATTAGTAGTAGAAATTGTAGTAGTAAGTTAAAAATAGGAAGAATTAAGTAATTACAAACTCTATCTATCGTAACAAAAATGTCATGGTTAATATTCATGGGAAAACTAGATGAATAAGATCCCTCCAACCATACCTCAATTCTATCATGAAATCTACAATCATTATCATAAAATTGGTGGGGGGAGTTCATGGGAGAGTAAAATACCAAATGGGAATCATGTTTAGAATATTCTTGAAATATACCTCATGTGAGAGTCTTAGTGTTGATATTATCACTATTTCTAGGAGACAAGGAACAATAATGAAGGCCTGACATATCCATTGCTCGGAACCGAAGTGCCTCATCAATTTTGCAAGCCTCCCAAGGCTCACCTTTCACATAACCAACAAATTGAGATGGAATATGGCAACTAAATGATATGCATTTTTAATTTCTTACCAATGTAGAAGATAAAACCCCAATGTATAGGTGGAAACCACTAGTATTCTTTATTTTATTGCATTTAACTTCAATCTCCAAAAGATGGTTACTAAAACAAAAAAAATATTTATCAAACATAAATGTAGACAAATATATAGAAGGATTATTCAAAAATATGTTTGTTACAGCTCCTTCTTCTTCCCATGAAAAAAGGTTAATAAGGAAAAAAATCAATAAATTCATGGGAATGGGTTGCATCCTCTCTTTGTTCTATATGTATATTATGAGAATTGTGTACCTTTCTAAGGTTTGGCCATGTATCATGAGTTTAAAAAATATCTTGAATAGTTGTATGCACAACACAACCATCAAGATTAACAAGATACAAATAATAATAAGTTGAACAATTAAAAAAATGGAATGTCTCTCCATTAAGAGAAATATTTTCAAAGGTAATCTCTTTGAATGGTGTGACTTCTTTCGTAACAATATCAATGATTTGTTTGGATTGTAAACCGGTGGGCTCCATGCTAGGAATCATAAAACCCTCTCCCTCTTTCAAGAAATATATCAATTGTTGTTGAGAAAAAAGTATACATTGTGTGTTTATTTCTTCTCCCTGAGTTAATGTAATGTCCCCTTCCAATCGATCATGATGGAGGATGACTCAATAGCCTATATGACTCCTATAGGATATATTCAACAAGGAAAAAGGGAGTCAAGGAGGTTTATTTGGTGTCATTATGTTAAAAGAATGACAAATCCTAAAGTGACATTGAATAAAATAAATAAATATAGTTAAATTAAATTGGAGGGAAAATAAAGTGAGGGTTTGAATTAAGTGAGGATAAATATAGGGGTAACCCTTATATTTGGCATTACGATTTGTTTGAACTCTTGATTCGTGCTCTTCGAGCCATTGTTTCATTGGGGTTTAGAAAAACCCTTCCACTATTGCAATCTAGTTTTGGTGGTGAAATACCCACCCTAGTCGGAAAAGAGGGGATCCCATCCAAGACTACCATTGGAACTTCACTTGGGAGTCTTATTACATTTGGAGGGATATTGAAGCACACAGGAAGTTTACAGAGCTTTCTGGATGAGCTCAAGTATCATACGCTTGTATGTTTTAGGAGGGTTTTGGAAAAATTATGGTTGAAGGCATCCCCATAAGTCAAGTAATGGGTGTCCCGCAAGGCCCGGCTAGATGACTAGTTGTGTCCCTATAATTTTACATGTCTACTATAAGTTTACATGCAAATTGTTTTTCATAAGTAACCAATCAGCTCAAAATATTGTTTGCAAAGTATTTGATAAAAATAATCAGTTTGTAACACATTATCCTAGTTGGGGACATTACAGTGGTATCATAGTTGGTGATTTTTGTTGGGTATGTGTTATATTCTTTGCATGTGTGTGTGTGTGGGTGCGTCAGATACGACAACTGCATCTGACAATTACATGTACCTCAACCAAAATCCCTCATCAATTTCATCATCCAAATATGATTTGTAACTTTGTAATAGACCTGGTGTATATGATCACATACATGCAAACCTTCCTTAACTTTCACAACAAGAGACTAGCATATTCATCAACCTTTTCTTTAGTCTCACATGACTAGTTTGGGATTAGTCAACAACCCTAACTTGAAATAATCATAACTATGTACCTGTAATGAATAAAGATCTGAAAATAGTACACAATGTTCTTCAGTTATTTTTATGCAATTCCTTCAAGTGTCACTACTTGGAACCTCTCAAAAAATGAGTTATAGAAAAAATGGCATACCTTGTTGAATTATGGATTATTCTAGAGAGATACTTTGTAGAGCGTGCCCCGCACAAAATATTTGTTGAATGGATCGGAAAATGTTACAAAGAATCCTATAGACTATACTATAACCAACACATTTGGTCTTACTTAATTTGGATCTGTTATGAAGAAGTTATGACGTTTTTACCCAAAACACATGTTTTAGACTAGTTTCAGGACTAGCCACAAACCATATTTTCCACGGAGTGTAACTCCAAAAATACAACGAACCATAAGATGAAATTTTTACCACAAATACTTGGATATGTTTTCCCAATGCTCTATCCATTTCATGGTCTGAATCATTTTAGAAAAAAAATTATTGTGAAAATGGTGAGATGACATGTAAATAACATACCTTAGAAAGCATCATCAAAAGAATTTATCCTCCCTTGAATTTCAGCCTTCTTTTCTTCACCTTCCCTCTAAAATTCATCTTAGATATCCTTTGGTTACCTCAGTCACCTATATATATTCAATATGCTCAAGTGTGATATAAAATGAGAGATCCTTGCCTCTTATTTATACTCTCCAAATATCTTCCTTAGAAGCATCTTCTAGGTCACTTAACCCATTTCTAGGTCACTTAACCCATTTCTAGGTCAATTAACCTATTTCTAGGTCACTTAACCCATTTATAGGTCACTTAACCTATTTTTCTCATTTTTAGGGTTAACCACTTTCCATAATTAGAAAGTTCTCCATTACTTTACCACTTAAATATTCCTCCTTGACTTTGTCACCTCACTTTATCATTTAAATAATCTTCTTTGATTTTATCACCTCACTTTATTATTTAAATAATCCTTCTTGACTTTGTCACTTTACTTTATCATTTAAATAATGATTTCTTCTTTGCAAGATCTTTGACTTCTTTGAACTTTTGGGGCTTCAAGCCAACATATGAGGGTCCTCCAACTTCGTAAGGTCATAACTCTCAAACTGTGAGGAGTTATGTGAGGTTCCACATACCACCAGAAATGGCATGACATGTAATATCCATATAGAATAGTATTACCTTCAAATATATTAAAACTCATACCATTATACATGAAACAAACTTGGGTACATTACCCAAACCTTTGTGCTACCGGAATTCTCTACTGGACTTTCTTCAAGGGTTGACATCAATGAAAACCAACCTCAATCAACAATCTCCCCCTTTGGAATTGATGGAAACACTCTGATGCAATACTGAAGTCATATCACTCATGCTCCCCCTTGAACCATGCCTTTGTCCTCTGCATCTTTGTGACCATCTCTCCCCCTAGAATCATGCCTCTGTCCTATGCATCTAATAAATCTCTCCCCCTTTTTTATCAATGGAAAAGGTATCTTTCCATCTGGGGCTACTCCCCCTAACTAAACTATCCTCTTTATGGTGCTTCCTCATGTACATCTAAGACATATAAGATAAGCATTCAAAAGCATTCATTTTGGAGTAGAAATAACTTCGATTCTTTGGCAAAGATACTCAAAGGCTTCCCGTGGAAGTGATTTTGTAAAGATTCCTGCCACTTGTTCTTTTGTTCCCACATACTCAACTCTGATGTTTTTTTTTGCAATTTGTTCCCATAGAAAGTGATACTTGATTGGAATGTGCTTCATCTTGGAGTGAATTACTGGGTTCTTTGAGATACTGATGACGCTTGTATTATCACAATATATTGGAATGGGCTCATCATACTCAACATGTATATCTTTCAGAGTTTGTTTCATCTAAAGAACCTATGTACAACATGTTGTTGCTGCAATATACTCTGTCTCAGTTGTAGATAGAGATACGAATGATTGTTTCTTTCTTAGCCATGATACTAAACACTCACCCAAGTAGAATGTTTCTCCACTGGTGCTTCATCAGTCATCAATACAACCTTCCCAATCTGCATATGTGTAGGCAATAAGAGATAGATACTTTCCTTTTGGATACCATAATCCAAACTCCTCCGTTCCTTTCAGATATCTGAAAATCCTCTTCACTACTAACACATGTGATTCCTTTGGTGCTGCCTGAAATCGTGCCACATGTCCAACTGCCTGCATTACATCTATTCTGGATGCTATCACATATAGTAGGATACCAATCATTGACCTATATTGCCTCTAATCTATAGACTTTGAAACATCATCTTTGCTTAACTTGCAACTGGTTTGCATGGGAGTGATAACTGGTTTACAATCTTCCATTCCGAACCTCTTTAACATTTCTCTGATATACTTCATTTGATAAATAAAAATTCCTCCATTGCTTTGACGTATCTAAATTCCTATAAAGAAGGATAGTTATCCAAGTAATGACATTTCAAATTCATTTTGCGTATCCTTTGCAAATTCCTGGCTTTACATGTCAGCATCACTACCAAAAATAATATCATCAACATAAACTTCAATCAATAAAATACTATCTTGACTTACCTTGATGTGGAGGTTGTTGTCTACACTTCCTTTTCTGAACCCTGCCTGTTGTATATATTTATCCAGTCTAGAGTACCATGCTCTAGGAGCCTGTTGTAGACCATACAAGGCCTTCTTTAATTTACACACATAATTTGCATCCTCTGACAACTGAAATCGTTCTAGTTGTTCAATGCAGACTTCTTCTTCAAGTTCCCCATTAATAAAAATTGATTTTACATCCATCTGATACACTTTAATATTTTTGGAGCATGCATAAGGTAAAATCAATCGGATTGCTTCCATTCTGGAAACTGTGGAAAATGTCTCTTCAAAGTTGCTTCCTTCAACCTGTGCATATCCTTTACATACCAATCTAGCTTTGTTCCTTGTAACCTGTCCATATTCATTCAATTTATTCTTATATACCCACTTTGTGTCGATCACATTCTTATCCTTTGGTCTTGGAACCAATTCCCAAGTGTCATTTTTCTCTATTTGATCCAATTCTTCATCCATGGCCTTGTTCCAAAATTCATCCTCGTTGGCCTCTTCAAAATAGGTTGGTTCAATCGTAGATGTGAGTGCTATGTGTGTTTGTTCTGGTGAATGGATTCTTCTTCTAGTCTCAACTCCTGCATCTTTGTTTCTGATAATCTGATCTGAAGGATGATTCTTTTGTACTTGTCTACTAGGTGTTTTTGGTGTTACTTGTTGAACTTGCTCTTCTGTCTCTGTTGGATCCTCTTCGTCTTCCCCTTATTTTTCATCTTTTGTTTCTTCTTCTTAAAGTTGTTCCATTGATTCATTTTCTTCTTCCTTTAATTCTTGTCTACCTATTTCATCAATTGTTATGCTGATGCTTTCCACCACTTTGTTCAATCTCAGGTTGTAACACTTGTATGTTTTTCTTGTACTTGAGTAACCAACAAGTACTCCTTTGTCCACACGAGAGTCAAACTTTCCCATTCTTCCATCTTCTCTTTTTATGTAGCATTTTCTTCCAAAAACTCTGAAGTGTTTTACATTTGTTGGTCTTCCTTTCCATAGCTCGTAAGGAGTTTTGTCGGTGTCGTTTCTGAGAATTACTCTATTTTGAATGTGAATTGTTGTATGCACTGCCTGTGTCCAAAAAATATCTGTCAATTTTAAATCCAGTAGCATTGTTCAAGCTATTTCTTGTACTGTCCTTTTCTTTCTTTCAACAACTCCATTCTGTTGAGGTGTCCTAGCAATGGAGAATTGTCTTTTTATTCCATGACTATTGCAGTAGTCCATAAATTACTTTGAAGTGAACTCTCCTCCATTATCAAATCTCAAGCATTTCATTTTTTAATCCATTTCATTTTCAACCATTTCCTTGTAGATCTTGAATTTTTCAAAAGCTTCTGACTTATTCTTGAGAAAGAAAACTGCGGTCATTCTTGTATAATCATCAACTAATAACATAAATTATTTCTCACCTTTTAAGCCCTTTGTTTAATTTGGTCCAACTAAATCAGTATGCACAATTTCCAGTGGTCTTGTCATTGAATATTCCTTTGATTTGAACTTGGTCTTTGTTTGCTTTCCTTGTTGACAATGCTTGCATAAAGTGTTGATTGGTTTCGTGATCTGGGGCATTTCTATGACTTCTTATCTTTTGATGACTTTGAAAAGGTTATCAAAATGTATGTGACTCATTCTTCTGTTCCATAACCAACTTTCATCTTTCTTTCCTAGACAACACTTTTCATTTCCAATTTCACTTAACACATATATGTTGTTTGAAGTTCTCGCAGTTGTAGCAATCAATTTTCCTGAACCTTCTTTTCTTATATTTCACTTTTGTGAATCAAAAGTAACTTTATGACCTTGGTCACACATTTGACTCCCACTTAGAATATTATGTTTCATATCTTCTACTAGTAGAACATTTTCTTCCTTTGTATTCTTGTTCCCAATTTTGACTACACCTTTTCCAATGATTTTGGTTGAATCATCATTTCTGAAGGAGATTGATCCATATATTTCCTTTCGTAATGTAAGAAACCTATCTCTATCACCTCTCATGTGTTTTGAAAACCCATTCTCAACATACCAACCATGTTGCTTCTGCTTATATTGTAGAGCGAGTGTGCATTCTTCATTGTTATATTGATCCTTCTTTCTTATCCATGTCCTTTTCTGAGGTTCCTATCTGTGACTTTTTTTATTCTGTTGTGGTTCTCTAGGAGGGACTAGCATTCTACAATCTTTGGCGATGTGTCCAAAATTGTTAAATTTGTAACATTCCACTTCAATGCTCAAATATTCAAACCTGTTGTAACTCTGTCTCTGTGTTTCACTAGGCCTACATGGACAACCCTTTTGTGTATGACTTTCAAAGTTGTTTTTGTTCCTGTTGTTATCTCTGCAATTCATAGTTTTATGTCCAAAATTATTACATGCATAACATAAACCAAAAAAGATAGTTTGATACCTGGGAGTTGAATATCTTCTTAAAGGAGGTACTCTTATGAATTCTTATTCTTCCTGAGGCCTATCTGTCGGTTTTTTATTCTGAAATCTGAATCTTCTTGGTGGAGTGTCTCTGTAATCTTCTTTGTAGATCTTCCTATCCCCCTTGATTGTTTCTGCAAATCTTTTTGGATATGTTTCTTGCTCTGTTGTTTTGGAGCTTGATCATTTTTCTGTCTGATTTTATCCAAGTCCAGACTTGTCATGATGAGATTTTTGACTATTGATAATGTCATCCAAAACTTTTGAGTTGTTCTACATATTTTTCTTTTGAATATCATTTCTTAATGTGACAATCTTTGCTTCCAAATTTCCAATGATCTTGTATTTTTCTTCTAGCTTTTCTTTGATTTCTTCTTCAATTATTTTATCTTCGTCTATTTGAATCTTCAAATTTGTGATCATTTGTTCTAGTTCTTGAATGTCTTCTTTCTTGTCTAGTTCTGCTTGTAGTTTCTTTTTTTCCTTTTTTTCTCTTATGATAACTTCTATGGCACACATTAATTCCTCTTGGTAGTCAACTTTTGCCTCTTCAATTTCTTCTTCGACTTCTTCATATTCTTCTTTGGAGTCTTCTTTATCAACATCTTCTACTACCATGAATAGAACTCTTTATGTCTCACTATCACTAACTTCATCTTCATCTAATGATGTGATGTCTTATTTGGTGCATAAGATTTTCTTGAAAACTTTCTTTGTGGTTATTTTTCCTTTACATGTTTGTTTTTCTTTTGAGTAAACTTCATCGTTTCTCTTTTTCTTATAAGGACATTTGTTATCAAAATAACCAATACCATCAAAATTAAATGAAAATCAAAGTAAGCTTACCTCTATACCTATCGCCGGTTCCCTTGTTCAGTCTTTTGACAAAGTTGGCCACTTCTTCATCATCTTCCGAGACATCACTATTGTTGCTATGTTCTTCTTTTTGCCTTCCCTTTTGCTTTGAATTTTTGGATGCTTTGAAGGTTGCTTCTTTTATATATGGATTTTCCTGTTCAGTTCTCATTTCATATGCTGTGAAGATTCCATGTAATTCATCCATGCTTACTGAGTTTAGATGTGATCTTTCTTCTAGTGTTGATATCTTAGGGTCAAATCGCATAGAAAGAGATCTTAATACTTTTTGAACAATTACAGATTCTTTGATTTCTTCTCCCAATCCTATGATTTCATTTATTGTTTCATCAACTCATAAAAAGTAAGATACAATATTCTCATCTTCCTTCATCTTAAGTTGTTCGAACTGACCTCTGTAAGTTTGAAGTTTTGTTTCTTTGAATTTTGAATCTCCTTCATAAATATTTTGAAGTTTGTCCCAAATCTCTTTAGCGGATTTACAATGTGGAACTTTGGTGAATACCATTTCACTAAGACCATTCAGAAGTGCATTTTTGGCTTTGGAATTATTCTAACCGAGTTTCACTACTTTGTCATTTGTTGGCAGAACTGGTGGTGTTGTGTATCCATCTACAATTGATTGTTAAATTTCAAATCCCTGTGCTTGTATCTATGTTTTCATCCTTATGCTCCAAAATGCATACTTTTGTCCATTGAACTATGGTTTTCCATTTTTATACTAGTTTTTTCTCTCCATGATCTACCTTTCAGTGGTTAAACTAATTTCTGAAGTAACCTGCTCTGATACCAATTGTTGGATTAGTGAGCGGGGCGGTGAATCAGTAATAGATAAATTTAATCCTTTTTAACCATATAATCCAAGTGTTATATCAATGTAGCATTATCATCCAATAACTGTAGAGTAAATAAGAAATGAAAAAATGAACAATCATACACATACAAAGTACACCATTGTTGTATGTGGAAACCCAAAGCGGGAGAAAACCACATAATTCTTTTTCTTATATGTCTTGAAGGATTACATTCATTGGAAGCACCAACTTCCTTTGTTTTCCAACTGCAACTGGAAGGAGGCTCCAACCCCCTTGTTTCTCAGGCTACAACCTGAGGCAAGCTCCAACTCCCCTATTCTTTGGCTACAACCAAAAGGAGGCTAGAACCCCTATGTTCTCCCACTATAGCTAGAAGGTGGCTACAACTACCTGTCCTTGTCTTGTCCAACCACCCAGAAGTAGAAGTAGAATGATGGAACCACTATCACATTATCACTATGAGATATACCGTTGTAAACCTATACCAATAAACCTGAACCATGCATCAACCTGTACTTCAACCTGTAATCAACCTATACCATAAAAAAGTGCATCAACCATCCACCAACCTATACCAACGAACCTGTAATCAACATGTACCATAAACAAGTGCATCAACCATGCACCGACCTGTACCAAACAACCTTTAATCAATATGTACCATAAACAAGTGCATCCAACCATGTACCAAGTATGTATTGATCATGGGTCAACTACTCATCAACTATGACTCATCAAAATGTACCAACATCATCAACTATAAACCTCATGTATGTGCCAACTCATCAACTACCTGTCTCAATCATGTGCCCAAAATGTACCTTAACCAAAATCCCTCATCAATTTCATCATCCAAATATGATTTGTAACTCTGTAATAAACCTAGTGTATATGATCACATGCCTTCAAACCTTCCTTAACTTTCACAACAAGAGACTAGCATATTCATCAACTTTTTCTTTAGTCTCACATGACTAGTTTGGTATTAGTTAACAACCCTAACTTGAAATAATCATAACTATGTACCTGTAATGAATAAAAATCTCAAAATAGTCCACAATGTTCTTTAGTTTGTTTTATGCAACTCCTCTAGGTGTCACTACTTAGAACCTCTCAGAAAAGGAGTTATAGAAAAAATGGCATACATTGTTGAATTCTGGCTTATTCTAGAGAGCGACCTTGTAGAGCGTTCTAAGCATGGAATATTTGTTGAATGGATCTGAAAATGTTACACAGAATAATATAGACTGTAATATAACTAAAACATTTCGTCTTACTGAATTTGGATCTGTTATGAAGAGGTTATGATGTTTTTACCCGAAACAGTTGTTTTAGACTAGTTTCAGGACTAGCCACAAACCCTATTTTCCGTGGAGTGTAACTCCAAAAATACAACAACCCATAAGTTGAAATGTTTACCACAAATACTTGGATATGTTTCCTCAATGGCCTATCAATTTCATGGCCTGAATCATTCTATAAAAAAAAAATATTCTAGAAATGGTGAGACGACCTGTAAATAACATACCTTAGAAAACATCATCAAAAGAATTTATCATCCCTTGAATTTTGGCCTTCTTTTCTTCACCTTGCCTCTAAAATTCATATTAGATATATTTTGGTTACCTCAGTCACCTATAGATATTCAATATGCTCAAGTATGATATAAAATGAGAGATCCTTGCCTCTTATTTATACTCTCCAAATATCTTCCTTAGAAGCATCTTATAGGTCACTTAACCGATTTCTAGGTCACTTAACGCATTTCTAGGTCACTTAACCTATTTCTAGGTAACTTAACCCATTTCTAGGTCACTTAACCCATTTATAGGTCACTTAACCTATTTTCTCATTTTTAGGGATAACCACTTTCCATAATTAGAAAGTTCTCCATTACTTTATCATTTAAATATTCCTCCTTGACTTTGTCACCTCACTTTATCATTTAAATAATCTTCTTTGATTTTGTCACTTCACTTTATTATTTAAATAATGATTATTTACTTTGTCACTTTACTTTATCATTTAAATAATAATTTCTTCTTTGCAAGCTCTTTGAATTCTTTGACCTTTTGGGGCTTCAAGCCAACATATGAGGGTCCTCCAACTTCGTAAGGCCATTACTCTCAAACCATGAAGAGTTATGTGGCATTCCACATACCACCATAAATGGCATGACATGTACTATCCATATAGAATAATATTACCTTCAAATATATTAAAACTCATACAATTATACATGAAACAACCTTGGGTTCATTACCCAAACCTTTATGCTACTGAAATTTGCTACAAGACTTTCTTCAAGGGTTGACATCAATGACAACCAACCTTAATCAACAAGGACATGATCCCACCATAAAGTTACCAGAATTCAAAGGAGAGGCATCATAGGACCCTGAGAAGCACTTGTTCATCTATGAAAAGATATGGGAAGCAAAGCATATCACATATGAGGATTCCAAACTTGTGCAATTAGCCATCATGCTAAGAAACCATGCATTGGATTGGTACATGAGATTAGCTGCAAACAGTCCACTTGGAACAACCAAAATTATTGTGGATATCAAGAAGCTACTAATAAATGAATTCCAGAAGCCTAGCTCAGAGGATCAGTACATGAATGAGATGATAGAAATCAAACAGAAACCAGGGGAATTTGTCTGGTAGATTGACCAGAGATTCAAACGATTGAAGGAAAAGATTAAGTATGTCATGACATACATGAAACATAGACACCTATTTGTGAATTCCCTGCTACCACACTTGAAATACCCTTTGATATAGAAGAAGCTTCAAACTCAGGCAAAGGCTCTGCAGGAATCCTTACAACTAGAAGAGAACCAATATCAGAAGATAGATCCAGTAATAGAGGAGCTGAAGGAGGATCTGAAGAATTTAACATTTCAACTGAACCAAAATAGGAGTAAGGACAAAAGAGAAGTTGTTTGGTGTACCACATGTAGGACAAAAGGACATCACAAGAACAAATGCCCAACATTCTCGCAGTACATGGCAACAAGAATTCCAAACCCTTTTCCATCAGGAGGACTATGGTGTGAGATATGTAAGACACAGGGGTATGACCCATATGATTTTCCAATGATGAAAAAATATCAGACAATGCCTAAGAGTTCATATTGCAACTTTTCCAAGTCAGTAGTCCATGATGACAAATATTGCAAGAAAATGGAGTTGATGAGGGAAATAGCATCATACACCTATAGGGTGTAGGTGGAAATGATGACATGGAAAACTGCACAACTTTTTAACCAAGTACCATCCCAATATAACACTACCCAACCGTAGTACAATACCATGCAACCATAGTATAATCCCGCACAGTATAACCAAGTGCCTCAGTACAACACACCACAAGGAGATCGAGTTGGCTATAGAGGTGGAGGACGAGGTAGAGGATCAGTGGTATTCCATACCTATAAACAACCAGGAAACTTTGAAAGAGAATGTCCACTTCCACATGTGACATGTATGTATTGTCGCGCATAAGAGAATGACACAGAAGATTATCTGACACTATTGGGGAAGATCCAGGAAAAGAGAAATCAGAACAATCAGAATGTTCAATGGATTTCTGCAAAAGCAACGGATGATAGAATAAATATCAACATAGTTACACGTGGAGGAGCTAACATAGGAGATGACACAGTAAGACAAGATACACCACAACACCAATGGGTGAAGAAGAATTCTGAACCATAGAAGCAGTTTGATGCGTAGAACGGGAAGGAGATATTCAAGCAAGCCAAAAAATCATTCTTGAAGCCATACATTGCATCTACATCAACTGTGCAGCATACTCAGGATGTACCAACGTATGAGATGCCTTCATTGCTAGACCACACTAAGGAAGAATAGCCCCTAGGACAATTAAGTACCATAAAGGCTTTTATGTAATCTTGTGTTAAACTACTAAATGATCCATCATCTGTTAACATGTTACAAAATATGTTAGAAATATGTAACACAAATGTAGAAGCAAAGCTAGAGCAGAAAACAGTTAATCATCTGCATACAAGGAGGAGAACAAGAAGAGAGTTCAGATTGAATGCCAACATTGGAGATTTCAACATGGGGGATATTATATTGGATTTAGGCTCTGAAGTAAATGTGTTACCAAAGAAGACATGGAAATGTACGAGAGATCCCACATTATGATATTCACTTGTTCAACTGAAACTAGCAAATCAACACAGGGTTCTGCCAATTGGAAGGCTAGAGGGTGTGACAGTAGGTCTGAATGGAGTGTGCACGAAAGCCTATTTTGAAGTAATATAAATAGTGGATGGCACCAGGGATGATTTTAAGGATGAAAATTTGTTTTAAAATGTAGAAACCTTGGCGAAACTTACTAATTCTTCATATGCCAACTATAAATGTTTGGCGATATTTTTGTAGAAATATTCAAATTTATAAGGATTTTATATAGTTTTTATAAAATTTTGGCTATTTTTAAGGTAACATAATTTTATCCTATAGAATTTGGGCGAATCTTTTTTAAAATAGTGAATCTCATTTTTGGAAAAACCATGGAAAATTAGCCTATGAGCAAAATTTAGCCCCTAAAATCATCCATGGATGGCGCGACACCTTACCCAACATTTCTTGGAGTGGATTGAATGTTTGAAAACCAGGCCATAATCATTTTGAAGACAAGGAAGATGGCATTCAAGTTAGGAGAGTATAGAGTTGTTCCACTAGACCCATCAGAAGGAGAAAGGTTCGTAGAACCCACTTGCTTAGACCTGGAGGAAATCAACCAGTTATAAAGAACCACCACGCGAGAGGAATATTATGTGAATCCAACTGCAGATGGGTACTCAATTGTAAAAGTATCAAATCATGCGTGTTAGAATCAAATATAGGGATAGATAATTGGCAGCAGATATTACATGAAGTATCCACAAGAAGGTGCGTAACAATAGATCGTGTAGTAAGATGGGTAGGTACAGAGATAATAGAACCTCCTAGTTTTCATGGGGTGAATGACTTAGAATAATTCCTAACCAAATAAAAATATGAAGCGTTAGAGAATCATAGACTCTTACCTCTGTACATAGCACTTAAGATAACACCTGCAAGATGGTGGGGTGTGCACAAAGAGACATTCAAGGACTGGTACCAATGTAAGCAATTAATGTGCATCAAATTTGGCACAGAACAGGGAAGCAATCAACTGCAGATATATGATGGACAAGGGACAACTATAAAACACTTGGATAAGTGCAAAACACTATGGAAAATGACACCACCAGAAGAATGGTCTCATCACTTTATTCACACATTGGAAGGAATTCCAACAAACTGGTATGTAGACCAGGAATTGCATAGAGGCGCTACATAATGGACAAAATTACAACAGAATTTTATAGTCACTTTCTCATTTGAACATGAGAACCCTAACATGGATTCAACACTCAAACAAATCAGAGGTAATATTCATTCAAGAATTGGAGGTTGAGCTTATAACAGAGTATCAACAGTAGAACAGACAGATAGTGAAAGAACTATTGTCATGCTATCATGTACAGGAAGAAGAACCATATGAAGATGACCCACACAACATTCAAATTACAGAAATTGAAGGAGAAAGAGAGGTGGAAGGTCCATCTCTATCATTAGAATTATTTTTCATGCCAATCAAGGTGAAGAAATTAAATATTGGAACAAATGACAATCCCAAAATGTCTAGTATTGGAAATTACTGGGATGAACATACAATAAAAATAATAACATAATTTATGAACGAGTACATTGACTTGTTCCCAACAACCTTTACAGAGATGAAAGGCATATAAGGAGAGCTAGGAGAGATGAAGATACCTCTCAAATCTGAGGCTAGGTCAGTCAGATAGAAACTATATAGACTGAACCCAATCTATAAGTAGAAAGTCAAACTGAAATTGATAGAATGTTGGAAGCTGGAGTCATACAACTGATAGAAGAATCAGGATGTATAATCCCTATGGTCATTCAGTAGAAGAAACAAGGAGGCATAAGGATATGTTTCTCTTTGAGGAAGATGAATGATTCTTTCCTACATGACCCTTTTCCTACCCCTTTCACGGATGAAGTATTAGAGAATGTAGGAGGCCAGGAAGCATACTCATTCACAGATGGATTCTCAGGCCACCATCATATTAAGATAGCCCCAGAAGATAGGTACAAGACCATTTTTTCCACAGAATGGGAATCCTACCAGCACACAGTCATGCCTTTTGGACTGAAGAATGCACCACCAATATTCTCAAGGGTAGCCATAGCTGTGTTCAAAGAATTCATCCATCAGTTTTTAGAAGTATATCTGGATGATTGGACAGTCTACAGACTGTTTAAATATCATGTGGAAGTATTAAGGTTGATGTTGGAAAGATGAACACAATGTCATATATCATTAAATATCAAGAAGTGCATCTTTGGGACACCTTTTGGGATACTATTGGGCCATATAGTGTGCAAAAAAGGATTGCTAGTAGATCCTGCCAATATTGCATTGATTGTCAATTTACCACCACCAAAATTAGTACGTTAGTTGAGAGTAACATTGGGACATGCAGGCTACTATAGGAAATTTATAAAAGTGTATGCACAGATCACTACGTCGATGGAGAAATTGTTGAAGAAAGATAGTAAATTCTGGTGGAATGAGAACTGTCAGTGAGGGTTCTACACTCTAAAGGATAAGATGGTAACAACATTGATACTAGTATTCCCAGATTAGGAAAAGAAATTTCATGTGAATGTATATGAATCAGCCATATCACTTGGATCTATTCTGAAGCAACCAAGAGTAGGAGAGTTAGATCATCCTATAGCATTTTCAAGCAAAAAATTGCCAGAGTTAGAGTAGAACTACAATACTACAGAAAGAGAAGGCATAGAAATGGTATATGCAATGTAGAAATTTAGACACTATCTACTTGGGAAATAGTTTAAAATGTTCACAGATCATTCTGCCCTCAAATACCTAGTCAATAAGCCAGTGTT
>JZKD02S2278409.1:787197-808344 GCA_000966675.3 Picea glauca
AGGAGGTTGCCCCCTCGAAGAGGCTTATTATCTGAAATTATCTCTTTTTCAAGGCGTTGAGTACCTTTCCTGAAGTTTTTCTATGCTATATTGATGTTTGGTTCTTAACAGAGAAATCACATAATAATTTATATTTGTAGGTATAGGAGGAAGATGTAGAAATAAAATATGGATTAATCTTCATCAATACTTGTCATGCCTCATAACCACTTCGAGTGGAAGATGAAAATTATGCATCAACTAAGATGCAAAGGCTTGTACCAAATTACTATGGAAACAAAGATTGAGCCAAATTTTGTTGTTGAGAAGAATAATTGTCTCAACCGTATCGATGAGGCTTATATCCTCCTTTCCGTGTTTATGTCCCCTGAGCTTCTATTTCACATTGGATTTTACCATATCAAATGAGATTTGGAAAAAGTTGGAGGATATCTTTGCAAAAACGGAATAAATGAGAGGTCATCTACTTGAGGTAGAGCTAAATTCCTTATATCTGAGGAATCTTGATAACATCCAGGACTTATTTACAAAGTTCAAGTACATCCTCCTTCATCTAAAGGGATGTGGTGTTGATAAATCAACTCAAGAAACCCATTTGATCCTTTCAATTCTAACAAAACTTGGTTTGGATTATATTGATTTCATCTCATCTTTCTATAAAAGTAGACTCACTTTAGGATCTACCTGGAAGATATCGACATTAGATCATTTTATTGAAACCATCATGCATGAACAAGACAAGCTCATCAAGATGGGGATAATCAAGGGATCCAATGCACATACGCTTGTTTTGCATGAGAGAAGAAATGCATGCAATCCAAATACCAAGAAAAAAATAAAGGGAAAGTCATATGTAGAGCCAAATATGCAATGGCATTGAAACCCTTGGATGATTCCTTAGGCTCCAAAGGTGGAAAATGAAATAAAGGGATGAATAAATGAGGTTACTACAACCATGGTTATCTTCTCGAGTCTGCGTGAATGAAGAAATATATTTATCATATGGCACATATTCTTCAGAATAAAAACCTTGAGGATCACATTCCCAAAGCTGCCAATAAGAATCCAGAAGATCAAGCCCAATGAGGTAACTCTCATGCATTGATTTACATTAACCCTTCTCCTAATTAATAGGTATTATATTCAAGAACATCCCACCATATGGAAATAACAAAGAGTGTTTTATCTCCTATTTTTAAATGCATGGTTCCTCCCATCCTCATGGGAGATGATACTCCAGTTGAGGTCGTTGGCCAAGGAAGAGTAGAACTCCAACACAGAAGTTTCGATAATGTCTTGCATGTTCCAAAACACTCTATGAATCTATTCCTTTTTTATCAAATAAAACATTCTTGTACAAGAAAAAGGGTGGAATTCACACCTGATTTCGTAAGTACATATGATATGAATGATAACTCCATGATTGTTGTTGATGAGGTAAACCACCAATATCACTTGTATACTTTCAGTAAATTCATTGATAAATATGATTCTACTTTACTACTAATGCATGTTGATGATACTAGTATATTATAGAACGAGGGATTCAGCCATCTGAACTTCAAATACATGCAACAACTATGCAAAAAGGATATGGTCACCGACTTTCCCAACATACATTTTTCCAAAGGAGGTTTTCAAGGATGCATTCTTGTCAAATATCCCCAGGAAACTTTTGTGAAAGGGAAGGGCCTGGAGGGCCTCCTCTCCTTTGGACCTCATCCATAGTGATCTTATGGGACCCTTTCCTCATTCATCCATCAAAAAATCAAGGTACATGCTTATATTTATTGATTATTTCTCATGATACACTTGGGTGTATTTTGTCAGGTAGAAGTTAGAGGTTTTTAAGCATTTCAAAGACATCAAAGCACATGTAGAGACTCAGTCCGGAAGAAATATAAAAATAATCTGCAAAGACAATTGGGGGGGAATATGCGAACTAAGATGTCCAACATCGTTTTTCAGAGGCAGGTATAAATCTAAAACACACAGTACCTTACACTTTGTTGTATAATGGAGTAGTTTAGTGGAAGAATAGATCCCTCAAGGATATGGCCACCTACATGTTTCATGCAATAACTCTACCACCCAAGATTTGGGTTGAGGCACTTAATTGTTCCAACCAAATTCAGAATAGATCTCATATATCTATCAAGTACCAAACTCCCTTTGAGGTATGGAGCGAAACAAAACCAAAATTCACCCACTTCTGAATATTTGAATCAAACACATGGGCTTGCACACCCTCTGAAAAGATGACAGCATTAGATCCATAGATTATTTCATGCATATTCATGGGATATCCATATGGTATGAAGGGTTACATGTTACTTGCTCCCTCTACTAGCAGGATCATCACTGAGTGCAGTGTTCAATTTGAGGAAACTCCCTTGCATGCACCATTGAAGCCCCATGCAGATATCTCTATACCACTGCTTGCACCAGACATTAGTGATGATGTGTTATGAACCAAGGGAAACATATATAGGGCTAAATGTATATGATATAACCCCAATGGGGGACATATATCGGCCTAAATGTACATGTAATGAGTTAATATATATGTAATAGGGTCATCCTAATAGTAAAGGGGCCTCATGTGCAAGTGTGAATAGGTATATAGAGAGATCATGTATTCATTATTGGGACATATGAATTGTGATGTATGAATGTAACTGGTTATTTGGAGGAGGTTCTCCTATGATTTACGGAGTTATTGTGTAACTTATCTCTCTTGTATTTGTGCTCTATGCTCACATTTTGTACATGGTGTGTAGTTATGTTATGTTATGATAATTTTAAGCATTTGGTTCATTACATTTGGTATCATAGCACCAATCATAGGGTTTTGCTACATCAAGAAATTCATCTTATAATTTCCACTCTAACATTTTTTTGGTTCCACTTCAGATGGATAAATTGAAAGTTGTTTAAAATACTTATCAAGGTACCTATGGCATGAATTTCATCTTCTGGGTCATTTCACTTTCTGAGATACACCCTATGGAAGATAGGGTTTTGGACTAGTCCTCTAACTAGTCTCAAACAAGTGTTCTGGTAAAATAGTTATAAATTATTTGTAGAGGATAAAAATTATGTGAGACCAATTGTATTGAAAATATTACAGTCCTTAGTATTTTTATTTTTTTTGAGTTTCAAAATCATATATCAAATATTGGGCACATGGAATGTTGTACAAGTTAGCTCTCCAGAATAGGCCAAAATTCAACAAGGTTTGGGAAAGTTATCATAACTTTCATTTGGCACACCCAATTTTGGTCAGACCTATATAATTGTAGAGAAAATATTTCATAGTACTACAGGCCAAAATGTTAGACTGATAGGGACTAAAATCACATAAATACATCAAAAGGAAGGTCGGTCAGGAGTACAGACTCCAAATCAAGGTTTCAAATGTATGTTCACTTAAAACTATCATAACTTTTGATTGGGATGTCCAATTGAGATGATTCAAAATCCATTACAAATAAAAAAACATAGAAGAGAATATTGGAATAAGGATTATAACTATTTGATATCAATTGAGGTTGTGATTTGAGAGTTGAGGTTAGACCTCACTTAAGAATCAATGGAAATACCTAAATTTACATGCAATGAAGATAAAGATGAAATAGATCCTCGGTAATGGTTAAAGATGGTAAAATAACATTTTAAGGATCCTTTTCATGCAAGAATGAAGTTTGATGGTGAATCTTATAAGTGCTGGAGAATCCTTGATCAAGATACTAGACTCTACTCCACATGGGAAGAATTTGAAAGACCCTTCCCAGATAAATGGATTAGGAATACAAAAATGGAGGAAATGTATAGAGATAAAGATGAATTAAAATAATAAAAGTAAGAGATTAAGAAGAAGGGTGGGGAGCTATCTAATATACAAAACCTTAATGAATCACTTATTAAGGAGGTTAAGAACTTAAAGAAAGAAAAGAGTAGTAAATAAAAGTGGGAAAAGGATGATTCAAGGGAAGATTTGAAAAATAAAGACAAAGATATTTGTAGATTATGAAACCATAATTAATAAGTAATTGATGAGGTTAAGAGATTCAAAGAAGAAAGGAAGAATTGTCAAAATCAAGAAGAAACAAGGATCTTGGATGAAGAATCTACCAAAAGACTAGAAAAGGAAATTTGCAAGAAGGTTGAGGAATCCTTAAATACAGATGAGCTAAAATCATAAATGCAATCCATAATTGAAGAAAAGCATCAGAATTTGATAGATGGGGTAACATTGCAACTTTAAAAGGAGAAATAAGACAAGATTCAAGAAGGTCAAAAGGAGATACTTGAAGAATTTGAACTCCATCTAGATGATGTACATGCTAAATATGATGGTATTATATCCAAGGATAGAGTAATCAAGGAACATGAAAAGAGGATAGAGGATTCCATAGTCTCTAAAAAGAATATAGATGACATGGGTGTTCAAAATGAAGAAAAACTGTCAAAAGTCAAACCATATTGACACCCTCATTATTAGGAAATATTTCCAGGAAGAAAAGAAGATCAATATCGACATTATCAAGGAAGAAGATGGAATAACCATAAATATTCATGGAATATGACATCAAAAAACCATTATTCAAAAAGATATTATCATAGACCAACATCTACAACAAATTGGAGAAGCTTCAACAATGATACATGGAATCAAAAGAAATAAAATTATGCAACAACTAGACACCAAGGATTATGACTGAAAAAAAATTATTTTGGATGGATGGATCATCATCAATGGAAGGAATAAATCGGGAACATAAGAAAATCATATTACTTGGTTTCATTGCATGTGAAGAATTTAACTGCAATTATTTAAGGACAATGCTTTTTGAAGGAGGGTACTATGTTATGACCCAAGGGTAGCATATATAGGGATAAATGTATATGATATGACCCCAAGAGGGGAGCATATATAGGGATGGGAATTTATGGGCCTAAATGTACATGTAATGTGTAAATATATATATGTAATAGGGCCATCCTAATAGTAAAGGGGCCTCATGTGTATGTGTGAATAGGTATATATAGAGATCGCGTATTCATTATTGGGACATATGAATTGTGGTGTATGAATGTAACTAATTATTTGGAGGAGGTTCTCCTATGCTTTAAGGAGTTATTGTGTAACTTATCTATATTGGAGTTGTGCTCCATGCTCACATTCTATACATGGTGTGTACTTTTATTTTGTTATGATAATTTTAAGAATTTGGTTCATTACATGATGAGTCCACTCACTCGGATCATGGTTCATATTTGAGTTTTGAATATGATTCCGAAGATGATGAGCATGTCTATGATCATCATGTAGATTCTGAGCCACCACAAATGATCAAGTGGGCACAAAGCACCCTATAGGAAGCAATATACCTTTTGGGGGATCCAACAGATCATAGGAGTATCAGGTCTTAGTTTGAGGATCCTCCTCATGCACTAACATCTATCAAACCAATTATTCCCATGCATTACTATATGGTTCTAGCTTCAGACCCACAGACCTACAGGCTGCAGTGAATCCCTTCTGGGAAGTCGTTGTGTAGGAGGAGTATAACTCTCTCCTGGAGAACTAGACTTGGGATTTGGTTCCACTTCCTTCATATAGGAAGATTGTCAAATGCAAGAGAGAAGTTATAAGGCAAGACTAGGTGTCAAAGGATTTCAACATATCCATGAGATAGACTCTGATGAGACCTTTTATCCTCTAGAAAAGATGGACTCCATCTGATTGGCCCTTACCGTTGCAACAACCATGGATTTCAAAGTTCACCAAATGGATGTGAAGACAAATTTTATTCATGGGGATCTCTTAGAGGATATTTACATGGAGTAGTCATGGGGGTTTATTTAGAACTCATCCTTAGTATACCAATTGAAGAAGTCCCTCTATGGACTCAAACAAGAACCTAGAGCATGGTATGTGAATATGGATGTCTACTTTATCTCTCAGAACTTTTTCAGATGAAAATCATATCCTAACATCTACATGTTGAGAACCTCAGACTCCTTATTGATCTTAGTTATCTATGTTGATAAACCCCTAATCATAGGAAGTTCAGCCTCAACAATTTTTGCAGTCAAAGACATTATGCACAACAGGTTCTGTATGGTGGAAATGGGTCCACTGCACTATTTCCTTGGTCTCGATGTTATTCTAGATGATTGAAAAATCAATCTATCTCAAACTAAGTGTATCAGGAATCCATTTTTTATATTCCACATGACCGACTGCAATTCAAAAAACACACCCTTTCTATCTAGGGTACATCTTGAGGATGGTGGGCATACACCATTGGTGGATAGCACCTTGTATCAACAACTTGTGGAGATCCTTTTATATATCACCCACACCCGACTAGATCTCTCATATGCAGTAGGGGTAGTTTCCAGGTACATGTAGGAGCCGCATGAGATATGATGGAATTTTGCAAAGTGCATCCTTATATATGTTCATGGAACCATGGGTTATGGGATCCACTATGCAGTAAGTTTTTCATTGGCTCTCATGGAATTCACCGATTCTAATAGGGATGGCGAGAGAACATATCATAAGTTCATGTATGGTTACATGCTTAGTTTGGGTTACGGTCCCATCTGTTGGTCGAGAAAAAAGAAGTTAGATATTTCTCTATCATTTGCAAAGGCCAAGTAAAGAGGAGTGGTATGTTTTAACATAATCTAATTTTTTCATAATATTTAGAAAAAAAAATTAATAGGTATTTAGATTTATTAAGGTTTTAAGGTATTAGTTTTTATATTTTGTAAATAATATTTGAAATTTGTTTTATAGTATTTTTATATATTTTAGCTTTACAAGGTTTTTGTACTGACTAAATTAGTTTATATTATATAGTATAATGTAAATTATTATTTCATATTTTAATAGTGCTTAGTTTTGATTGATTTGTAATATTGTTATTGTTAAAGTTTTACTTCTCTATAGTTTAATTATTTTATAGTTTATCATTTATTTATATAATAAAGTGTATATTTAACCTAGGAAGGATGGCACAATCATACATGTTGATCAATGACTCACATTCTATTGCAAACCCTTTGCATGTTTGATGATTAATGAATGAGAGGCGGGCCATGAAACTTAACCAATGTTAAATCCCTTATGACGTGTCACACATCCGTCAATTTCATCCCCCCTTGCCTATGGTTAATTTAACCACACAGGACCCCCCTTCAATCAATGAAGAGACAATGTGTGTCCTATATGATTTCAATGGGAGGCAAATTAAATTCCACGACACCTCTAAATCATGTTCTACCATGCATCATCAAAACAAATCATGACACATATTAATTGAAATATGACTTGATCTGATGGCTAAGAATATGCCAAGCTACGATAACTGATAACAAAAGATCATTGAAATGAAGGAATGTGAAAGGTTAGGTTTACGCACATGAAGGGAATGATAAGTTCATTTTAGCACTTATTTCTACCTATTGACAACATCAAAAGTAAACTTCACAACCAAATTCTAGTTGTCAAATTTTAAACATAATCATATGTAATTAGTTCACCAAGGTTCCAATAGTTGAAGTCTATTTCATTAATAGAAGCTTTGGTTAGTTATCAAGGCAGGACATAGGAAGGTCTTATTATTCATAGAAGATCAAGATTACAAAATTCTTGGAGATCTTCAATCGTATTAAAATGATGACACATATATCTTCATCCATGACACACCGGGGAATATATATTTATTATAGCCAATAAAAGTAAATAATGAATAATTTAAATCATGAGAAACGAGTATATGTTCTATAAATATCAAATTTGATCAAATCATAACCAAGTTTTAAATATGCAACTGCAAAAGTGATCATTAAAGCTACAAATTTCTTCGACATACTATGAGTATTAAGAGGACATGTGATTAATTTTATTTATACCTTTTTGAATAGAAACAAATTGTTCCTTTATATTCAATTTATATTCTTAATTCAGATACATATTCTACACAATTTCTTTTAATTCAGAAGTAAACTAGTATTTCTCAGAAGATACATTATTTTATTATCATTATTGTTCTTCCTATTTCTTCTCTCATCTCTTAAAATATTTAATAGATTGAAACATTGAAGTTATGCCCTCAAAATCTTATTGTTAAAGCATCGGAGAATACTTATGAAATCTTGAAATGAATCAGTAAAACACTTTGTTTTAGGAAAGATAAACTTAAACAAAAAAAATCAATCAAATTTAATGGATGCTTTGGCATGGTTTCCTAGCTAGAAACATCTCAAGGGTTACAACACTATTTTGGCACCATTGTTGGGGACCAAATTAGAGAAATTTTATTTTTCTCTGGGAAGAACAACATAGAAACCTACTCCTTGTTGGTGAACAAGATTTAGGAAGGGTAAAATATTTCACTTGGAGAATCCATATTTCCAGTTATGGCATTAGGAAATAAAAACATTAGGGTTATCCCAAACCCAAAAAATACAATACCAATAGAAAATCTAGAAAAAATTGCATCTAAGAGAAATCCTAGACAAAGACCTATAACACCTTCTATTATACCTTCTATTATTAAACCTTATTCTTCCACAGACCCTAAATCAAAAGGAAAATCCTCTAATGTTATAAAATATCTTTCTAAATATTTTCCTCCTAGTTCCCTTTAAATTCCTCTTCCATCATCTCCTAAAGAGTCCCTTCCAAACTCACCAAACCCACCTTTACCAGTTATCACAACTCATTCAATTGAATTCTTCCCTAGAAATAATATTGATCTTTCCCTTAAATATTCTCCTGTAATCTCTCATATCTATCCTACTAAAAATTCTCCCAACATTTCTCCATAAGAATATCTTGAGAATTATCGTATTACATACCCTATATTTCATTTCTTCTACCCTAAAAAGAAAGATTTAGAAATTCATCAAACATCTCTTTTGAAGGATCCTCTAAGAGAAGAAGAATTAAAAGCATTCTTTAATCCACTCACTCCTGAGAATTCAAAGTCATATCCCACAGCAACAACCACCCCTACCAAGGGTTTTTAACAAATCAAATGCTAGTTATGCCCCTTTGAATTTTCCTGGAAATATACACAATTTTCCTAACAATTATTTGAAGTCATTTCCTAAATTTAATAGTGAAGATAGATCACATCCCTAGAACATTTATCATCCTTTGATTATTTCATAGATAATCAAGGTCTTGAACATGAAGATGTATATATGAGGATATTGTTTCAAACATTTGAAGGTGAGGTGACGATATAGTTTAAGGGGTTACCACTTAATTCTAATGATTCTTGGGATGCACTAGAACCTTCTTTGCTTAGACAATGGCATGAGAAGAAGGATCATTTATACTTCTTGACTGAGTTTGGGAGTTTAAAAAGGAAAAAAAATGAAAATGTTCCATATTTAATCAAAATATTTAACAAAATTTCTACTAACATCCTTGCAAATGACATGCCTTCACAACCAACTGCAAAAGTTACTTTTGTTGGCTCTTTTGATCCATATTTTTCCTTTCTACTTAGGGAGAGAAGATCTACTACTTTAACTAGTATGCAAGATGACGTTGTAGAAATTGAATCCAATATGATTGCTTTAGGAAAAGATATAATTAGAAGTGAATCAAGGGAAAGAGAGAAATTAAAACAAATGGAACAAGTTGTTACATCAAGTACTAACACTAGTACATTGGGCCCATTTTTTGATGATTTACTAACACATGTTCATCTCCATAATGTCACAAATTCGATGAAGGAAACAACCATTTTTTCATTGCGTCACCTTATTTCCAATTATGACATTCAAGTGTGCATTGCAATACCAATGAACCGATCTGTCATAAGAGCAACTAACATGCCCTAATCAAATCGTCTCAAATTCATCATGTTGTCGTCGGATGATCGACGAATTTCTTTCATAAGAGAAACCAATTATCGATGAATTTTCCTTGGTAGTTCATCACAATCACATCATGTGGTCATTTCTAGTATGTCCAAAGATCGATGTTTGACCATCATACAAGATACTAATTAGCAATGAATGTTTCCTGGTAGTTCATCTCCAAGACGTCGGTCTAGAAATTTACCAATGAAAAACCTTTGACTTATCTTCCACAATATATCATCACATTTTCGTCACAATATCAACGATTTACCGATGAAAAAGATGTATGTCCAATGTTTTTATTCGAGGAAAAAGTCACTCCAATCGAACCATCAACGAACTAGGTTGTCGATGGTCCAACAAATGTCTATAATATCTATATATAGATATAGATATACTTATGATGAAATGCCTATAGTATCATTGATATGAAAGTATATTCTCAACATGGAATACTATTTTGGTGTACTCCATTGCTATTTGAATAAATTACATTTTGCAGTGCATGATTGGCTTCCTGAATGTCAGTACAAATTTTGACAAATTTTTATTTGTCACTCCTTCCATCTACAATTATCCACAATGTTTTTGTCACATTCTTCCTGATATGCATTGTATCAAACAAATGAGCTATCTTTAGGTGCTCATAGTAGGGAAACCTGTTGAATTGTATAGGGTAAATTTTCATTCCTCGTGGAAGCACATTAATGTCTTGACGACATTTATGAAAAATAATTAATGAGACTACAAAAATAATTGTTAGATACAATAAACATGATTCGAGACAAATTAAAACTGTAAAAAATTAATATATATAAAGACACGTAGACTAAATGCTTACCTTCACGATTTAATCTATTATATTCCAACTTCCATAGGTGAGGTGTCATTCTTCGTGTTTTTATTCCATTCTCTTCTTTCAAATTGAAAATATTTTTTTTTGTAGTTCGATACCTATGGTTCTTAGGGAGGAAGTTCTTATAATCATTAAATACCTCCTTTCCTAGACTTCTTGAACTACATGATTTCATCCTAGGGCCACAAACTGGACATGCAAATTTACCCTTTGTTTGAAGACCTACAAGATTATATGGATTAATGTCAGTATTATTTATATAAATAGGAAATTATATTTAAGAAGAATGCATCATATTTTCATAAAATTATATACAATTAAAGTGCATCGATACGTTATATACCACAAAAATGTGTTATCCCTAGGGCATCTTGAATTTTCCATGTAAGTATTCCATGGAATTGAAATTTCTTTTTCCCTATTGGTCTAGAGATGTCATACATAGTGATGGCATCCCATAACTTTACTATCTCGTTGACAAGAGGCTCAATATATACATTCATATCTTTCACTTCGTACTTACCTAATTTGGTGAAAGTACACATAATTACTACCTTGTATATATAAATAATTATGCAATGAATAAGAAAAATGAAATAGAATGTTCAAACCAACTTTGTAAAAAAAATACTTGGAACAATCATTGCCAACATTGTGTGCTCCCTCTTTATTGACATCCAAGGAGGAAGGTTGTTGTTTATAATAAAAATATGCCAAACTTAGTAAATAGACCTGAGCTCACCAAATGGATTGACATCATCTACTGCCAATGAAAGCCTAACATTATGAGGTTATTCTTTAAAAATTATCCATGTTTCATCGATGTTCTCAAATGAAGAACCATATTTAGGCATTCAAAGAACACCATCTTCACTTATGTGTCATGCATGGTAATCCATAAATTATGCAATGCCTTGGCACCTAAACAATTGTTGCAAACATGGAATTATCGGAATATGACAAAGACTCTTGTGATGTGGGTGGGAAAACCCCCTACGGACTAGCACTAAGGGTTCTGTAATGCATGCAGAAATAACCGTCTAAAGTCTCCTACTTTTTTCTATTATCCCAACATAGACCCCACATTCATGCATAAAACACAAGGATAAAAAGATCCAGTAACTCTACCTTGAACTCTGTGTTTCGTGTCGATCCTTTTTGTGTTCGGTTGCTCCTCGACTGCAAGTCTCTTCCCAAAGCCAACCTGTATTCACAAATAGACAAGCGAAGAACTACAAACATGCATCTTATATATGAATTAGTGGGTTAGATGTTATAATAAATATAAATCAAAACTGAATATTGAACACCTCGTATGGTAGGATGGGAAAAGTAATTCTTTTTATTAAGCTCACAAAAGTCACTTACAATGGTGAGATTGGCTACTACTCCTTGAATCTGGTCCTGGGATCCTCTTCAACTATGCACCAACTGCTTCCACATATGCTTCTCTTCTTCAGTTCGAACAAAATGGTTGCAAAAGATTGGGGCAAGGGGAATACAAAAAAGGGAAGGGTTTATTTTCTCTTATTTTTTCCTCTTTGAATGGGACCCCTACCTCTCCTTTTATAGGCTAAAAGAGGGTAGTTATCCGGTTGAGTGACCGGCTATGGGTGGTCAAATGGTTTAGGCAATTACCCGAAAATCTGTATTCCATCTACAAATTTCTATTTTTTGTGCTTTTGTCAGTATATGCGGGTTGTAATGGGTCATATAGCATATATACGCAGGCAACAGTGGTGCAAGGCATGTACATCTTCAAAAGGATGGTTTTTAGAAGAGTTGTTAAATGGTGGCTTGGCAAAAATGGAAAGTGATATGGCTTGATGCCAGGTATGCATGTCTAGTGCAACTTAGGGTTATAACAGATGCCCCCTAATGTGTGAGGTTAGAATATCATCCGATGGCCGAAATACATTACCAATCTTCACAAACGTACGAATCGAGTGAGCCCAGGGACTAGAGTTCAGGAGGTGCCATTTGCAAAATAACAATTGTCTCACCGAGGTGGGCATACCCATGCTCAGAATAAAATAAAATCATGGTTTCCAATCAAATACACTGCAGCTCCATGTCATATAACTATATAAAGTGTAGCCACAAGCAATACACAATGGATCTACATCTCGAAACCAAAAAGATATACAATGTATCGTACCCATCTTCAAGAAGCTAATGATGTCTGATGGCTAGAGATGAGACCTTCAGAGCTCGAGCAACAACTTCAAAATCTTCATAACTTAGGTAGGAGAGTAATATGAGTGTACAAATTCACTACCCAGAAGTCTTCGACGACTCATCGGGAACAGACTAGAAGATCTTGGTGATCAAACTATGGACTTCATTGATTTCGAATAAAGACTTGATTGGGATTTTAGGATGCCGAGCATGAGGTCAAGAGACAAACTGTAGAAGGGCCGACTCAATCTTGGTAAAAAATTCCCTTGGACAATAGCATGAAAAATGATGAGACTCAGGCAACATGGTATTGACATAAGTTCACGATCTAGGAGGCAACGCAAACTCTCCATATGTTTGGAATAATAACCAAATGGAGGAGGACACAACTCTATGTAGTGAGAACATCTTCCTAAGGTCATATTAAATCCTAGAGCTTGATGAACAAATGAAAGGATGTGCTTTGTCCAAGGGCAACTCATTGTGCTGCCAACAAAAAGAAAATACTTTTCCCTTCCTCTTTTTGGGGTATATTTGATTTTTTTTGTCCTTTTCAATAATTTTGGAAAGCTTGAAAAAGAATAAAAGAATGCTACGTTACAAAGGAGGAACGAGTGTCACAGATATACTAGTTCCAAGAACAAGGAACACATTGATGCTCAGAGTAAGGAGACATATGCAAGAAAAGGACACTTGAGAAAATTCCTCCAAGGGTCAAGGTGTCAAGATGCAAAGGCAAAGTGCTACAAGGCTTGCTTTATAAGGCATGCTTCATATGATTCAGTTGAGAGAAAAATGGAGCCGACATTAGGCCAAAGATGCAGGAATGAAAATGTGATTAACAAGACACAATGATAATGTCCTTCAATGTAATTTTAACAAGCCCAGAGAAGGTAAACTTGGTGGTTTTTCATTTTTAGAGAGTCTGAAAAAACGTAAAAGGAGACTCCATTGGGGTACCTTTTTCGAAGGTAGTCTAGTCGGTTCGAAAAAGGGGTAAACTAGCACCAAAAAGACGTCTATTCAAAATCATTTTAACAAGTGTGACAAAGACAAGATCACTCGGCCATCTTTTCATTTTTAAGGAGTCTGAAAAGAGCTTAACTATGGACTCCATGAGGGATTTTCTTCTAGACCAATTTAATGAGTGTGAAGAAACAAGGTTACTCGGCTGTCTTTTCAATTTTAGGGAATCTGAAAAGAGATCAACTATGGACTCCGTGGGGGTTCCTTTTTCATAAATTTAGTCCCTCAGGCCCGGAAAAGGGTTAAAATTATACCTGAGAATACTCTTCTAGTGAACCGAAGCTCCTAGAGTATACCTTTGATTGTACAATTGACCATCCAGACCGAAAAAGGGGTAAAATACCGCCGGAAAGACGTGCCTTCAAATTTTAGTTTGGTGAGCATGAAGGGTGACAAGATCGCTCGGCAATATTTTCATGTTTAAAGGGTCTGAAAGGGCTTAAAAGAAGACCTGTGGGGGCTACGACTCATGTATGAAACTGGTTCAAGTAGAGCCCACTGCTAGGCTTAGACCAAGAGTCTCTTCGATAGTCAACTTGGAAAATCTCTCAAAAGGGATGAAAACACAAACCACGGTGTAAGTTCTCCCATGGTATAGAAACTGTAGTCATGGCTTCAAGGATAGCCTCATCTGAAGGCAATTCAAAATCTAAGAAATCACGTAAAGAGGGTCAACAGTCCCAAAGGGTGAATTAAACTGACCATATTCCATATGACGATGGAGGCTCTGGCCAGGACTGGCAGAGTATATCAACGAAGAATCACAACCACGAGGGCTTGAGGATCTACACATAATGAGATCAGACTCATAAGGAGACTCAAGATCACTTGGACCAAGAGGGGGAGGCAAGGGCTTCCATGCCCCCATTGGATAAACCAATGGATCAATTGCTAAGACCAGGTCTCGAGAAGGAAAACATTATTGCATAGGTTCTTTCTCAGAAGAAATTAAACACCAAGGATAAGACACCACATAATTAACCCATGGCAGGGTAGAGTCTACACGAACACTAGGAACATGTAAAGGGGTTGTTGTAATAGATATCAAAATTGACTATTCTGCCAAAGGTACAAATTGGTTCTCATTCATTTACATTTGATCATGTATATGGTAGCACTGGGTCTCCTTCATCAGCCATTTTTGAAGAATGTGTTGCTCCACTTGTTGATGGTTTTTTCCATGGCTACAATGCTACGGTTCTTGCATATGGACAGACTGGTTCTGGTAAGACATATACCATTGAGAGAGAAATGTTCCAAGAAGGGGCCTGTTTTTGAGATTGGTCACTTCATTTACTATTGGACTTTGGCATTTCTTGGAAAATACTTCTTATAAATTCCTTTGGCTAAGCTGTTGCGCTTTGAAGAGTGTTTCTATCGCATCAAATTCACCCGGGGCTTCACCCTGGCCTAGAAGATTGGCAATTTATATATTTTATTACTGCATTCCAGTCAGTTTAGAGATATAAGAACACTTCATCATCTATTAATATTACCTAAAATTTAAGTGCTCCTGGCGAGCATCTCCCGATATTGCCTATATGATCATTGTCTCTCCAGTTGAAAACTTTCATGAAAACTAGCAATGAAATCATTAGCCAATCGATCAATCTCTTGACCTAGATTGGGCGCATCTTCATGAATTCTCTTCAACATGAAAATGGATACAGGATTTATGGAATCATCATCATTATTGCAGGCACTGCCGGTCCTAGGAAGAAGTGGCATCAGAAGAAGCTGAAACATTGCAGAGCTTCTTGGGTTTGGTGAAGGAACGGGGCAAGTGAAGGAGAGACCTGTAGTAATTTATTGTGATGCCTCCATAGGCACACGTCTTCTTCTTGAGCACCTCAAACATAATATTATGAAGATGGTGTGGCATGCGGTTGCCAAGGCTGCACTAGATTGCACAATCTTCATCATCGTTGCATGCTTCATCATCAATTAATTGCAATGCAGCGAATAGGAATATGATTGCAGAGCACTCCGAACGTATATATATATATATATATATAGTTGCAGAGAAAGAAGGGACGGTCGTTTTTGTCGCTAGGTTCTGCAGTGCATTTAATGTTGTTGACAGATTTTGGCCGTAAACGGATATTGTTATCAATCATGTAAGAAGGTGAAAGAATTGCCTGGCCAAAATGCACATCAACGGTCCTTGAAATAATTTCCAAAATAAATTTGTCACGAGCAAACTTAAAAGAATTGCCCGGTGAGAAGAAAGGCTGCATTGTCAGAAGTTGCTACAGCAAGATTAGGGACGATGCTCAGGAGCTGACTTTGAGAGACGAAGATTATGGCAGGTGGCATTACCATTCGTATGATGATTGGGGCGTTACCATTCATGTGTATGAGGAAGGGGAAAAGGAGGTGGCTCTCTCGGCTCTCAGCAGTCTCAATGCAACAATATTTGCATATGGGCAGACCAACAGTGGAAAGATGTATACGATGAGAAGCATCGCAGATCGTGTCATGATGGACATTTACAAGTATATAGACAAGCATTCGGAACGAGTATTTATCTTGAAGTTTTCTGCAATGGAAATTTATAACGAAGTGGTCTCCTCTCTTGTTCTGACAGTAGTGGCCCTCTTCGGATTCTGGACAATCCAGAGAGGGGGACAGTTGTGGAGAAATTGGTTGAAGAAATAGTGTAGGACAAAGATCATTTGCGAAGGTTTTTGAGTATATGTGAAGCTCATAGACAGGTTGGGGAGACTTTGTTGAACAATCCAAGTTCCAGATCTCATCAAATTGTGAGACTGACAATCGAGAGCTTCGTTTGAGAAACACGACCAGAAGTCAACACACTCCATGGCGACGAGTTTGGGAAACTAGAGAGGATCGTTTCTCTCAAGGAAGAAGATACCTACAATGCCTCCATTTACAGCCAATCTCCTCTCTATGATTATTTCTACTATATCTCCTCTCTGTACGGTGATCTGAATCCTCAGAGAATGAGAGAGTGGATGGCCTA
Organism: Picea glauca; assembly: GCA_000966675.3. Lineage (NCBI taxonomy): Eukaryota > Viridiplantae > Streptophyta > Pinopsida > Pinales > Pinaceae > Picea > Picea glauca. The sequence goes on from JZKD02S2278409.1 coordinate 804,135, forward strand.
TCATGCCAAATTCTTTGGCCCTCGATCTCACTTCTTTTTCCATGATGCCGGTGGTGTGCATCCTAAATTCAGGGAGGTGTTGGAGCCATGGATTCGAGCTAGTCATGTAACGTTGCAGGATATAACTGAGCAGGAACAGTTTGATGGTTATTACCATAATCAGTTTCTCATTGTAAATGATTGTTTGCATAGACACAAATTCATCGAGAATTGGACATTTTTCTTCGATGTAGATGAGTACGTTTACATTTCTCCGGGCAATACTCTCCAATCTATACTGAATGATCTCTCCAGTTATACACAGTTCACCATTGAGCAATATTCCATGTCCAACAAGCTCTACCTACGGAACAATCTGGGCAACGATTCAACCAACAATACTCATTCAAGGGAATGGGGATTTGAAAATCTCTTATTCAGGGACGTGAAGAGAGAAGTTGGATTCGTGCATCATTTGTGTCTGCATATCTTACAGGAACACAGTCGTACGACTTCACAATGCTGATGGACTGCATTTCTTTCGGAGAAGAAGTTATGAAGGCCATTCAAAATACAGTTCCTGGGGACATTCGAACCCTGGTCATGGTAGCCCAACAGTTAAAAGAAGCCCACGGTTCGATGGACGAAGAAATTGTAGCATTAATTATACCATATGCAACAGAGAAGGTGAGGGAGGCATGCATCAGAGTCTTTGGAAGGCACAGCGAAGAAGTTCTCAAGGTGCTCGTCTTATGGCATTCAAACTGCTATTTCTTTTAGTAACAGGACAACTACCATTTTTGAAGATCATATCTGATCTTAAAGATGCACATCAGAGAGCCATTTTTGAGGAAGTGTAGCAGCAGTTGTGGATGAACTTCTCTACATCCATTGGTTTTTATCCAAGCACCGTGGATTTAGAACTGAGAGGGGAGAACTTCAGAGAATTCATGATAAGTCATTCAAAATTGATTCATGTGAGACACCAAACAATCATCATCGGGAATTCGAAGGAGAGGTGCCCCCAAACGGCAGAACACCTGGCAGTCACAGTTTTCCATGAAGACGAACCAGTTCATATTTCCCAGAACACTAAGAGTTTTATTTCAATTTTTTTCTCTTTTAAAAGACTGAGGTATGTAACAGAGAAAAAGGGGGCACGCAGGGCCGCGAGTGCAATGCTGGGGAAAACCTCTTCCGAAGAGGGGTTCATTGTAATTGCTGAGTTATTTTGTAAGCCATTAATGGAGTAATAAAGATGATTTTTTCCTTGTGACTGTGAGATTCATCACGGTCGATTTCTTTCAGTATGTTCTTCTTCTTTTTAGCTGTGTTAAATCTGTTTGGAATTCATTATATATGTTCCTTACTCACAGTTTATATTGTCTTTACCATATTGTTTATTTCTTCCTTATTTCGTCACAACTGCATTTCATTTCGTTTTCTTCTAACTGATGTGCTTCGTTATACTTTAGTACAACCACTACTATAACGAATGGATTATGGTTTTCTGTATTTGTTTATTGTCTTTCCTCTGCACCATCTATCAGCGGGTGTAAGACCAATTCTGTATTTTCATAATTCTACATATATGCTCTGCTACATCGGTTTTTCCTTTCCTTTTTCTGCTACCACACCACAATTTATCAAAGCTCTGAAAGATACACTTACTTTGCCTCATTTTCCGCAAGTTATTTGATCACTGCTATTATCCCCTTTCTTTGGTTTTCACTTGACTCCATGCCCAATGGACCATTTCCCTAGTTTAACCCCCAAACTCTAAGAATCCAAGACCATCATTTATCCATAAATCTGCCCACCATTTCACACTTTCTTATATTCATATTGTGACATTTTTCGAGAGATCCCTCTCGGGTTTGATGAGGGAAGCTTCCAATCCAAAGTGGTTCGAGGTTGCCTTGATATTGATTTGTTGCAACCCATTTCAATTTCGAGTGTCAACGGGGGTAGTCTAAAATAACGCCAAATTAGGATGGTGATTATCAGATTCTAGTTGGTCAATAGTGACAATTCTTCCATTATGAGGGAAATGCATCACCTGGAAGAGCGTAAACACCACAGTGTTCATAGCATATATATAATCACGCCCGAGTATCATATTGAAATCTAACGGGCCTTGCACCACTATAACATCAACAAGGACAGTCTTCCCACCTAACGAGATAGGCAACTGAGGAAGAATCCCCAAATATTCACTAGGACATCTGTCAAAGGCCAATAGCTCATGCGAAGCAGACACAAGCTCGGGAGATCCAAATACTTTCCAAACCAAGGAGGATAAAATACTTGTGGAGTCTCCTTCATCCACAGTACATCGATAGATGTTTTTTGAATTAACTTCAACCCTTATTTGAAAAGGTGTAGAAGAAGGAAGACGAGGCTCAACAAGATTATTCCAATCAAAGGAAACCATCCTAGGGTTTGGAAGGCGTGTGCTCGGAATGAGCAGAATGCCCCCTTGTTCTGAAAGTACTGAACTGGAAATGCTAAAAACATATTCGGTAGACACATCACTCCCCAAGAGAAGAGTGGGATCAACCGAAGACTACAACGACGTGACCACTTTCTCAAACAATGTTTGAATAGGCTGAGAGACTACATGGTCTAAAGGAACCTCACCCGCCAAAAGAGGAGTGGGATCAGCCGATGACTGCATCAGCATGACCTCTTTCTCAACCAATGGTTGAATAGGTTGAGTGACTACATGGTCTAAAGGCACCTCACCCCCCAAAAGAGGAGTGGGATCAACCAATAATTGCATCAGCATGACCACTTTCTCAACCAATGGCTGAATAGACTGTGAGGAAACCTCAGAAGACTCAGAATCATAAGAGCTTGCAGACAAGGACCACAATCTTTGTACCTCTGGAAGGCCAGGGCATAAATGAGTAAGGTGATCTTCCTTGCAAACCTTACAAGGGAACTTAGGCTTACATCCTATCCGTCTAGGTTTCTCAACAGAATCAATGCCCCCAGCATGACTGGCAGTGGTTGGTTACATATCTCCAACATGACTTACAGAGATTGGTGATGGGTCAATAACATGACTCGAAGAGGCTACAAACCTATTGCAAGTATGATTAGTAGTGATTGGACTTTTCACCCCAGCGTGACTTGCAGAGGGTGGGTGCTTTCCCCCAACATGACTTGAAGAGGCTGAGTGTTGGTATTCAACATGACTAGCAGAGGTTGAGGACACATCTCCAACATGACATGCAGAGGTTGGTGACTTCTTCTTCCTATTCTTCCTCTTTCTATTTCATTTATACTTCTGGTTACTAGTAACTATACTTTCACCCGAGGCGGGAGAAGGAGGAGGAGAAGACTTTGTTGACGAAGGAACATCAACATTATGCCCATGACAAAAGGTGCTTAACTCAGTAGCGTGTTGGCAGCCAACCCATTTTTTTTTTATTACTCTCAAAAGATGCCTACACCCCTTGCGGTATCATGACAAATCATTGTCGCATTGTGCTAATAGACATGTGTCTCATTTTTTGCAACCATTACAATTCAATTTCGACTCAGTTTTCACAATTGCAAATGTGAAAACACCTATTTCGTTGATTATACTGTCGTCATCTTTGGTTGATTTGTTGGTTGATGCCTGATCACTGATTTATCATGTGATTGATAAAGGTTTTATCAGACTTATGTTCTTGATCATTATCTTACCTTGATTGCGCATTTGGATATATTCCACTATTAAACCTTTGGGCATGAAAGTTATTGGTCTTATTTATGAAAATTATAACGTATCTGCTCATATTGTTTTATCATTGCTATGGCTTTCATTTGATTATCATATGAAAAAATTGTATTGTGTGGCTCTAAGGCTTTGGAATACAAACATATGTGGTATACACCAAATACATTGGCAAGTTCGTAAAGGTATGGTAGCAATGGTTTTAAAGGCGCATAAGTTAATCTTATTCGATTTTGAAAATCGATACTTGGCATATTATGCTTGCAAAGCAGATTATATGATGATTGATAGAACCCTGAGATATCAGTTAGCACTAAACCCTGTGATTAAGCGATTAATCAAACGGTGGAATTGGCACGTTAAATCGGTAATTAATGCAGGTACTGTGCTGGTTTTGAACTTAACACTTGGCGCTTGGATGTCATATGATGTGCTGGTTCTGACTTGGATATTGGCACGTAGAAGTGGTGAATCACCCACTCGCTGGTCGATGCATTTGTTTTT
>JZKD02S2278409.1:808394-832596 GCA_000966675.3 Picea glauca
TATATATATATATATAGTCCAATAGTATCATTGATATGAAAGTACATTCTCAACATGGAATACTATTTTGGTGTACTCCATTGCTATTTGAATAAATTACATTTTGCAGTGCATGATTGGCTTCCTGAATGTCAGTACAAATTTTGACAAATTTTCATTTGTCACTCCTTCCATCTACAATTCTCCACAATGTTTTTGTCACATTCTTCCTGATATGCATTGTATCAAACAAATGAGCTATCTTTAGGTGCTCATAGTAGGGAAACCTATTGAATTATATAGGGTAAATTTTCATTCCTCTTGGAAGCACATTAATGCCTTGACGACATTTATGAAAAATAATTAATGAGACTACAAAAATAATTGTTAGATACAATAAACAGAATTCGAGACAAATTAAAACTGTAAAAAATTAATATATATGAAGACACGTAGACTAAATGCTTACCTTCATAATTTAATCTATTATATTCCAACTTCCATAGGTGAGGTGTCATTCTTCATGTTTTTATTCCATTCTCTTCTTTCAAATTGAAAATATTTTTTTTTGTAGTTTGATACCTATGGTTCTTAGGGAGGACGTTCTTATAATCATTAAATACCTCCTTTCCTAGACTTCTTGAACTACGTGATTTCATCCTAGGACCACAAACTGGACATGCAAATTTACCCTTTGTTTGAAGACCTACAAGATTATATGGATTAATGTCAGTATTATTTATATAACTAGGAAATTATATTTAAGAAGAATGCGTCATATTTTCATAAAATTATATACAATTAAAGTGCATCGGTATGTTACATACCACAAAAATGTGTTATCCCTAGGGCATCTTGAATTTTCCATGTAAGTAATCCATGGAATTGAAATTTCTTTTTCCCTATTGGTCTAGAGATGTCATACATAGTGATGGCATTCCATAACTTTACTATCTCGTCGACAAGAGGCTCAATATATACATTCATATCTTTCACTTCGTACTTACCTAATTGGGTGAAAGTACACATAATTACTACCTTGTATATATAAATAATTATGCAATGAATAAGAAAAATGAAATAGAATGTTCAAACCAATTTTGTAAACAAAATACTTGGAACAATAATTGCCAACATTATGTGCTCCCTCTTTATTGACATCCAAGGAGGAAAGTTGTTGTTTATAAAAAAAATATGCCAAACTTAGTAAATAGACCTGAGCTCACCAAATGGATTGACACCATCTATTGCCAATGAAAGCCTAACATTACGAGGTTATTCTTTAAAAATTGTCCATGTTTCATCGATGTTCTCAAATGAAGAACCATATTTAGGAATCCGAAGAACACCATCTTCACTTATGTGTCATGCATGGTAATCCATAAATTGTGCAATGCCTTGGAACCTAAAAAATTGTTGCAAACATGGAATTATTGAAATATGACAAAGACTCTTGTGATGTGGGTGGGAAAACCCCCTACGGACTAGCACTAAGGGTTTTGTAATGCATGCAGAAATAACTGTCTAAAGTATCCTACTTTTTTCTATTATCCCAACATAGACCCCACATTCATGCATAAAACACAAGGATAAAAAGATCTAGTAACTCTAGCTTGAACTCCGTGTTTGGTGTTGATCCTTTTTGCGTTCGGTTGCTCCTCGACTGTAAGTCTCCTCTCAAATCCAACTTGCATTCACAAAAAGACAAGCGAAGAACTACGAACATGTATCTTATATATGAATTAGTGGGTTAGATGTTATAATAAAATATAAATCAAAACTGAATATTGAACACCTCATATGGCAGGACGGGAAAATTAATTCTTTTTATTAAGCTCACAAAAGTCACTTACAATGGTGAGATCGGCTACTGCTCCTTGAATCTGGTCCTGGGATCCTCTTCAACTATGCACCAACTGCTTCCACACATTCTTCTCTTCTTCAGTTCTCACAAAATGGTTGCAAAAGATAGGGGCAAGGGGAATACAAAAAAGGAAAGAGTTTCTTTTCTCTTATTTTTTCCTCTTTGAATGGGACCCCTGCCTCTCCTTTTATAGGCTAAAAGAGGGTAGTTATCCGGTTGAGTGACCGGTTATGGGTAGTCAAACGGTTTAGGCAATTACCCGAAAATCTGTATTTCGTCTGCAACTTTCTATTTTTTGTGCTTTTGTCAGTATACGCAGGTTGTAATGGGTCATATAGAATATATACGTGGGTAGTAGTGGTGCAGGTCACATACATCTTCAAAAGGATGGTTTTTAGAAGAGTTGTTAAATGGTGGCTTGGAAAAAATGGCAAGTGATATGGCCTGATGCCAGGTATGCATGTCCGGTGCAACTTAGGGTTATAATAGATGCCCCCTAATGTGTGAGGTCAGAAGATCATTCGATGGCTAAAATACATTACCAATATTCACCAACGTACAAATCGAGTGAGCCCAAGGACCAGAGTTCAGGAGGTGCCATCTGCAAAATAACAATTGTCTCACCGAGGCGGGCATACCCATGCTCAAAATAAAATAAAATCATGGTTGCCAATCAAATACACTGCAGATCCATGTCATATAACTATATAAAGTGTAGCCACGAGAAATACACAACGGATCTACATCTCGAAACCAAAAAGATATACATGTATCGTACCCATCTTCAAGAAGCTAATGATGTCTGATGGCTAGAGATGAGGCCTTCAGATCTCGAGTTACAACTTCAAAATATTCATAACTTGGGTAGGAGAGTAATATGAGTGTGAAAATTCACTACCCAGAAGTCTTCGACGGCTTGTCGGGAACAGACTAGAGGATCTTGGTGATCAAAATGTGGACTTCATTGATTTCAAATAAAGACTTGATAGGGATTTCGGGATGCCGAGCATGAGGTCAAGAGACAAACTGCAGAAGGGCCAACTCAAGCTTGGTAATAACTTCCCTTGGACAATAGCATGAAAAATGATGAGGCTCAGGCAAAATGGTATTGACATAAGTTCATGATGCAGAAGGTAATGCAAACTCTCCATATGTTTGGAAGAATAACCAAATGGAGGAGGAAACAACTCTATGTAGCGAGAACAACTTCCTGAGGTCATATTAAATCCTAGATCTTGACGAACAAATGAAAGGATGTGATTTGTCCAAGGGAGACTCATTGTGTTGCCAACAAAAAGAAAATACTTTTCCCTTCCTCTTTTTCGGGTATATTTGATTTTTTTTGTCTTTTTCAATAATTTTGGAAAGCTTGAAAAAGAATAAAAGAATGCTACATTACAAAGGAGGAATGAGTGTCATAGATATACTAGATCCAAGAAAAAGGAACACATTGATGCTCGGAGTAAGGAGACATATGCAAGAAAAGGAAACTCGAGAAAATTCCTCCAGGGGTCAAGGTGTCAAGACACAAAGGCAAAGTGCTACAAGGCTTGCGTTATAAGGCATGCTTCAGATGATTCAGTTGAGAGAAAAATGGAGTCGACATTAGGCCAAAGATGCAGGAATGAAAATGCGATTAACAAGACACAGTGATAACGTCCTTTGATGTAATTTTAATGAGCCCAGAGAAGGTAAGCTTGGTGGTTTTTCATTTTTAGAGAGTCTGAAAAAACATAAAAGGAGACTCCATTGGGGTACCTTTTTCAAAGGTAGTCTAGTCGGTTCGAAAAAGTGGTAAACTAGAACCAAAAAGACATCTATTCAAAATCATTTTAATGAGTGTGACAAAGACAAGATCACTCAACAATATTTTCATTTTTCAGGAGTCTGAAAAGAGCTTAAATATGGACTCCATAAAGGATGTTCTTCTGGACCAATTTAACGAGTGTGAAGAAACAAGGTCACGCGGCTCACTTTTCAATTTTAGGGAGTCTGAAAAGAGCTCAACTATGGACTCCGTGGGGGTTCCTTTTTCATAAATTTAGTCTCTCAGGCCCGAAAAAGGGTTAAACTTATACCTGAGAATACTCTTCTAGTGAACCGAAGCTCCTAGAGTATACCTTTGATCGTACAATTGACCATCTAGACCGAAAAAGTGGTAAACTACTACCGAAAATATGTGCCTTCAAATTTTAGTTTGGCGAGCATGAAGGGTGACAAGATCACTCGGCAATATTTTCATGTTTAAAGGGTCTGAAAGGGCTTAAAAGAAGACCTGTGGGGGCTACGACTCATGTATGAAACTGGTTCAAGTAGAGTCCACTGCTAGGCTCAGACCAAGAGTCTCTTCGATAGTCAACTTGGAAAATCTCTCAAAAGGGACGAAAACACAGACCATGGTGTAAGTCCTCCCATGGTATAGAAACCGTAGTCATGGCTTCAAGGATAGCCTCATCTGAAGGCAATTCAAAATCTGAGAAATCACGTAAATGAGGGTCGACAGTCCCAAAGGGTGAATTAAACTGACCATATTCCATATGATGATGGAGGCTTTGGCCAGGACTAGCAGAGTCTATCAACGAAGAATCACAAGCACAAGGGCTTGAGGATCTACACATAACGAGATCAAACTCAGAAGGAGACTCAAGATCACTTGGACCAAGAGGGGGAGGCAAGGGCTTACATGCCCCCATTGGATAAACCAATGGATCAATTACTAAGACCAGGTCTCGAGAAGGAAAACATGATTGTGCAGGTTCCTGCTCAGAAGCAATTGAACACCAAGGATAAGACACCACATAATTAACTCGTGGCGGGGTAGAGTCTACACGAACACTAGGAACATGTAAAGGGGTAGTCTAAAACAACGCCGAATTAGGATGGTGATTATCAGATTCCAACTGGTCAATAGTGACAATGCTTCCATTGTGAGGGAAATGCATCACTCGGAAGAGCGTAAACACCACAACGTTCATAGCATATATATAATCATGCCCGAGAAGCATATTGAAATCTAACGGGCCTTGCACCACTATAACATCAACAAGGACATTCTTCCCACCTAACGAGATAAGAAACTGAGGAAGAATCCCAAAATATTCACTAGGATGTCTGTCAAAGGCCAATAGCTCATGCGAAGCAGACACAAGCTCGAGAGATCCTAAGACTTTCCAAACCAAGGAGGATAAAATACTTGCGGAGTCTCCTTCATCCACAATACAATGATAGATGTTTTTTGAATTAACTTCAACCCTTATTTGAAAAGGTGTAGAAGAAGGAAGACAAGGCTCAACAAGATTATTCCAATCAAAGGAAACCATCCTAGGGTTTGGAGGGGGTGTGATCGGAATGAGAGGAATGCCCCCTTGTTCTGAAAGTACTGAACTGGAAATGATAAAAACATAGTCAGTAGACACATCACTCCCCAAGAGAAGAGTGGGATCAACCGAAGACTACAATGACGTGACCTCCTTCTCAAACAATGTTTGAATAGGCTGAGAGACTACATGGTCTAAATGCACCTCACCCCCCAAAATATGAGTGGGATCATCCGATGACTGCATTGGCATGACCTCTTTCTCAACCAATGGTTGAATAGGCTGAGTGACTACATGGTCTAAAGGCACCTCACCCCCCAAAAGAGGAGTGTGATCAACCAATGACTGCATCAGCATGACCACTTTCTCAACCAATGGCTGAATAGACTGTGAGGAAACCTCAGAAGACTCAGAATCATAAGAGCTTGCAGACAGGGACCACAATCTTTGTACCTCTGGAAGGCCAGGGCATAAATGAGTAAGGTGATCTTCCTTGCAAATCTTACAAGGGAACTTAGGCGTACATCCTATCTGTCTAGGTTTCTCAACAGAATCAATGCCCCCAGCATGACTAGCAGTGGTTGGTTGCATATCTCCAACATGACTTGCAGAGGTTGGTGATGGGTCGATAACATGACTCGCAGAGGCTACAAACCTATTGCAAGTATGATTAGCAATGACTGGACTTTTCCCCCCAGCGTGAATTGTAGAGGGTGGGTGCTTTCCCCCAGCATGACTTGTAGAGGCTGAGTGTTGGTCTTCAACATGACTAGCATAGGTTGAGGACCCATCTCCAACATGACTTGCGGAGGTTGGTGACTTCTTCTTCCTATTCTTCCACTTTCTATTTCGTTTAGACTTCCGGTTACTAGTAACTATACTTTCACCCGAGGCAGGAGAAGGAGGAGGACAAGACTTTGTTGACAAAGGAACATCAACATTATGCCCATGACATAAGGTGATTAACTGAGCAATGTTAAGAGTGTTCAGGACATTTGGAATGGTACCCAACCAAACTGGTAGTCCCACATTCAACCCAGGAATGTACAAAGTGGCCATCAAAGGGGCGCCAACGTTTCCGAAGAAAGGAAACGCACAAGAATCCCCTTGTGAAGGGGTTCCTTGGTTGGTATCATCTAGAACTTTAGCCATGAAGATCTTATGCACAAGTTCTCCCCTTGCGGGATCGTTGAAATCTGCAAAAGTCCCACACACTAACTTCAGCAAACCAGTGTTATCAAAACAACGCCTATAAAGAGGTAGCTCCAGATTTCTAAGCGGAAGACCAAAAATTCCTTACGACCAGCGAAGTGGGCGGTCTACCACCCTAGGTCATAGATACAAAGAAATGACTGAATAACTCACTATGGAATGCTAGGGAGCACAGAGCAAACACTAAAAGTTCCTAAAGGAAAATCAAGAAGACACTATCTAGTTGGAAAAACAGTTAGACCAGGCAACACTAGAGTAACTTACCGATACAAGTGCAACTCGAATACAGAACCACCCTCCAGGTATAATCTACAAAGCATGGCCCAATGTATGCCCTAGGTACTGCAGTATACCCCTACAGTCACCTGTGTAAGTCACTAAAATAATGGCAACTAGGTTGCCAGCTCGCGAACAATCACCAGACGGGTACAGTCGACAGTCGGGTGGACCGCAATGAGCTGGGTATCAAGCCTAAAACCTATCAAGGGTATCGAAAGAAAGTGTTCTAGAAGACGAATGAGGACCTCAAATGGATTCAAGACCCATGAATATCCATGGAAAATGTGATCAACATAATCCCAAGATAAGTCCTCTATATGTGTTCCCCACTATGCTTGGTCTGGCTTTGGAGGGGTTATCTCTGCTACCTTTCCGCACGTGACCTCGTGTTTAGCCCCTGTGTTAGAGAGGGGTCACGGATAACTTTCACATTTACTGGAATTCTTACACTCCCTAGCACTGACTCCAATGTTTGTTTTTAAATCCTTGAAGAGTTTCCTCTCCAACCTAAATCAAGGCTCTAGCTTAGACTAGTTGATGGACCCTACAAACATAAAGTCTAGTAAATTTTAATTTTAGTGTTTATTTTAAAGCTTGATTTACACAAAGGGTACAGTAGTGCAACTAATGTTGTTAAGACTCTCACGAAAAATGAAAACTTATAAGAACACTAGCAAAGAAGGATTATCTTTCTTATTTTTCTTTTGAAATTCTTTTAAGATGAGAAGAAAACAGAACACTATGCTAATTTCTTTTTCTTTTTCAAATAACAATGTGAAGCAAATGCCAAGAAAGAAAGAGATCTGACAAAAGATTCTAAAAGAGACTGATGAATACACAATTCATGCTCACGTTCATGAGGGGGAATTTATTTTCAAAATGCAACTCATTTTTCTAAAAATTTCAAGCTAAATAGAAGTTAAAAAAAAAAAAAAATTTCTGGGAATTTTTTTTTTTTTTTTCTAAATAGATAAGAAAACTGATGCCAAACCCAGGCTAAAAGACTATAACAACAGAGACCAAGACTATATCAAGAAAACCCCTGAAAAGTATGACTTCTGATAGGGAAGAGGATAATTGCCTCTTCTTTAAAAAACATTTTCTCAACACAGGCATGCTACTGACACTTTAGCAGCGTATGTATGTACATGGGTTGTCTAAATGTAGGGCACGTATGTACGTGTGTAGACCCACTGCAGGCCATGTACACATATGTAACTTCCTAAAAGAAAACTAACAGTCAAAGCAGACAAGGCAGGGAGTATTGGTATTGAAGACCAGAATCCCTGAAAGACTCAGACACTAACTTTGATAAAGAAGATGCAAGAAAACTTTGATAAAGAAAAGCTAATCTAAGGTTATACCTAGGCTACAGACTGCAAAAACAAAGACTAGGACTAGATCAAGAAAACCCCTGAGAAGGATCACTTCTAACAGGGAAGAGGATGACTGCCTCTCCTTAAAAAAGATTTTATGAACTAAGACACGCTACAAACACTTCAGCAACCAACGTATGTACGCGGGTTGCCTAAAGGTAGAGCATGTATATACGCATGCAGGCCTTCTACAGGTCATGTATACCTCTGTAACTTCCCAAAAAAGAAAACAACAGTCAAGCAATCAAAGCAGGGAGTACTGGTATGGAAGACCAGAATCCCTACAAACTTAGACTCTTGCAGAAACTCAGAAAAAGGTAATCAAACCAATTTAAAACACCCAAAAAGTATCCCCAAAAACCCTAGAGATTTCCCCAGTATGGTTGCCAATTCTGTTGTGGGTGGGAAAACCCCCTACGGACTAGCACTAAGGGTTTTGTAATGCATGCATAAATAACCGTCTAACGTCTCCTACTTTTTTCTATTATACCGACATAGACCCCACATTCATGCATAAAAAACAAGGATAAAAGGATCTGGTAACTCTACCTTGAACTCTGCGTTTGGTGTCAATCCTTTTTTCGTTCGGTTTCTCCTCGACTGCAATTCTCCTCCCAAAGCCAACCTGCATTCACAAACAGACAAACAAAGAACTATGAACATGCATCTTATATATGAATTACTGGATTAGATGTTATAATAAAATATAAATCAAAACTGAATATTGAACACCTCGTATGGTGGGACGAGAAAAGTAATTATTTTTATTAACCTCACAAAAGTCACTTACAATGGTGAGATCCGCTACTGCTCCTTGAATTTGGTTATGGGCTCCTCTTCAACTATGCACCAACTTCTTCGACATATGCTTCTCTTTTTCAGTTCTCACAAAATGGTTGCAAAATATTGGGGCAAGGGGAATACAAAAAAGGGCAGAGTTTCTTTTCTCTTATTTTTTCCTCTTTGAATGGGACCCCTACCTCTCCTTTTATAGGCTAAAAGAGGGTAATTATCCAGTTGAGTGATCGGCTATGGGTGGTCAAACGATTTAGGCAATTACCCAGAAATCTGTATTTCGTCTACAACTTTCTATTTTTTGTGCTTTTGTCAGTATACACGGTCTGTAATGGGTCAGCTAGCGTATATACACGGGCAACAGTGGTGCAGGGCACGTGCATCTTCAAAAGGATGGTTTTTAGAAGAGCTATTAAATGGTGGCTTGGCAAAAATGGCAAGTGAGATGGCCTGATGCTAGGTATGCATGTCCGATGCAAATTACAGTTATAACATCTTGTGAGCCACCTTTTTTATTACTTGATCGGTTCAATATCTACTGATTTGAAATTACGGGAATTTTGTTTCCAATGCATATTGTCCATAATATATATTATGATCATTCAGACATTCATCGATAGCCTGATACTCCATTCCAATATCTTTCATAATGGCACATATCTCTCGGTGTGTGCAAGGTAAATTGTTTGATGGTTGTAATAAAATGTTACCTAACAATATGCAACATAAAAAAAACTAATTAATTTAAATAATAGTAATAAAAAATATTTCATCCTTAATTTACAAATTAATTGACACTAAAAATAGAGAAAAATAAAGTCAACCTTTACATATAATACGTGAATTATGTTACACACCTTAGGATCTGTGTGATACAAGTGTTTGAGAAAACTTTCAATACCTTCAAGTTCACCAACAACATTATAGAAGAGAGAGTATTTTTTCTTGACCCTTCACAAAGGGGTTGTTCTATCTTCTCAAGTAGGGGTACACCATAAATATCATCATCGTTTTCCTCATCGATAAGAGAAAATATGTCTTGGATCAATCTATTTATCCCACCACCTAGCTCAACAATATTATTAGTGTCATCTTCTTCCATAGAATTGACTTGATATTCAATATTTGTACCATCTTCCACATCTTGTACAATAGTATTTCTACCACTACTTGGCATATATTTATCTAGTGACAAACACCTAGGAGGATTTATCTCTACAATTACAAAAAATAAATAGCATTAGTGTGTATAACAAATATTAAAATAAAACAAAATTTTATAAATAGAATCAATGCAAAGACATATATAATAAATAACTTACCATGGGACGAAATGTATCCCCCCTTCACAATGCCCATATATAAAACAATGTATCTCATTTGTTTTCCTTACAAGTCTTATTCTTTTCAAGCCCATGCATTGATTGCAAGGGAAATAACATTTCTCATCAATATTGACATGTTGCCTCCCATGCAAACTTAACCTAGCAATCTTCCTTTGACTCTCTTCAGGTGTTGGCATTGGGATTTCCTATATTTACAACAAAATCCACTGAAGCAATACAAGTACATTAATATACAAATTATATATTCTTACGGTATAAATTTCATCGAATTATATTGACCCCGTATGTACTAGAGAATTCATTCATTTTCATCATATATTTATTAAAGTTTTATAACAGTAATCAACAATTAATCAACAAATCAAAACCATACATTTTTACTACATAAGTTCCAAAGCTTGACTATAAGCAAGTAATAAAAATCAAACAATAAAAAAGAACTGCATTAAGAAAAATTGTATAGTAATTAAATGGAATTGAGTAGACATGTTCATACCTATTTCCTAGGGAAACATTTGTGTCCCCAAATGAAAGAGGGTATAAGGGTTAGGGATACAATCTAAGTATTTAAAAAAGAGAGAAATTAATATTAAAAATTTGTAACCTTAAAAGTACAAAATCAGAGCTATGCAGATCAAGAATTGGATTTGAGGCAAGTAGCACATAGTAAAAAGACTAATAAATCATGCAATGAATAATGAGAATAAAAATATTTTATAACCGTCGCACCTACAACAAAATAGTCGAAAACACTAACCTCCATCGATCTTTCGATGAACGTTGACTATGTCAAAGTTGACCAAGTTGGTGAAGTCAATGACCATTAAAATCTTTTCAAACGCATAGTTGGAATCATGTAGATTCGTCGATAGATCGAAAAACTATCCTCTAGGTTCTTCGAAAGATCGACAGATATAGACGTTCGTCGAAAGTCTGACGTTCATCGGGATGCCCAAAAAAAAAAGATTAAAATTTTAATATTATGTGACTGTCATAATTTGTGATGATATGATTGAATTTATCCTTATCATCAAAAGTTTTTGTCAAATTTTAACCCCATATGTAGTTGTGTATAATAAAAGTCAAGAGGATAAAATTGAAGAACTATCAACGATCATTAAAGATTTATCAAATAAATTGGATAGAATGGAAAATGAGAGAATAATGCCCGATAATACAAATCCAAATCAGTTTAGAAGGCCTTTCAACCCTCCTCAAGTTTTGCATAGATATAGAAAAATTGAGGATCAACCAATACAAACACCTATAAAAACCAAAATTTGGTGGATAAATTTATGGAAGAAGAATTTGAAGACATTGATGAGGAAGTAAATATGAAGGAAGATGATCTTTCTAATGTACATTTCACTCAATAAAAATATGATAAATCCTTAAGTTTTAATTCATATTTTAATGAAGATGATAAAAATAGTCACATTGTTTCTTCATCATCCCAATATAGGATATTTTAAGATGAATGTTGGGCGCAGGCCTATTTTGAGAAGGAAGGTTATTTTGGGCATAGGCCTATTTTTGGAGAAAAGGTCTAATTTTGGAAAGGAAGACACTAATTTTGGAGTGTGTGCAACATATGGCAAGAAAGCATCATGCATAAAAATAAGGAAAATCAACATGCAAGAGGAAAAGCAACGTGGTGCGCAAGTAGTCAAGCCTCACCATGATAGGGTTAGGGTTTTTAAGAAGGATTGTAATGGATATAAGCTTGTAAAATAGTATAAATAAGAAGCTAGGAGGTCTAGGTTAGGGGTTGGTGGAAGTTTTGTTGTTGTTGGTGAGTCGGTAACGATTAGTATGATTGTCATAAGGTTGTAGAAGAGTCAATTAAGATATATTTTCAGAGTTAGGTCAGAGGATGAGGAGTCTGGTGTGATCTAGTCTGCCTCACAGAGGTTCCTTAACCTCATCATGATTGTATGATTGAAGATGTAATGTATGCAGTGCAAGATTGTACAGTAGACTAAATAAAAGAGCAGAGAAACCAAATCTTTGTGGGCGTAGCCCAATAAGGGGTGAACCATGATTAAACTTATGTTGTATGTGATGTTTCTTGAATGTTTACTTTATGTCAATGATTAGTTTATAAATGAATTATTATGTTAGATGTATTAGCATGCATGCATAAGGAAAAATATGAATGAATCTTAGCAGTACTTAAAATGATTAGTAGGATCAATGCATGAAGAAGGAAGACTACCCCTACATATACCCAGGCATTCCTAGAATGACAACACCTGAGTATTGAAATCACTCATAAATATATCTCGGGTGAGACTGCACAGTGCACTCTGTGCACAGCATTTACTTCTGGTTTACCAGGTAGGCCGATAGTTTTAGAGGGTTTTGGTGAAAACCTGTTGAGCTCTGAACCTGGGTCAGCCCAAGAAGTGAGAGTTTTAAGACAACAATGAATTTCAAAGAAAATATGACCTCGAACCTAAGAAAAATGTAAATACAACCAAAACAAATAACCAAGATCAGTCAAATAAAATTCAAAATAAATAAAAAGCAAAGGAAGTCACTTGTAAAACAAAATTATGATCAATAGGATATTAAGAAAATAGATGCAGAACATACAGAAATTGATAAAATTATTAGTTCCTTTAATCTGGAAAATGAATTAAATAAGATCAAAATTCCTATTCGTTTGTTGGAAATTGCAAAAAATCTTGTTTATCAAAAGCAAGTGATGAAAATGATTGATTGTTCCATTGCAACAACTCAACCGAATACATTAAATCCACAATATGAAAGGCCCACTGTAATTTTTGGTTCTCATTTTGAGGAAAGAAGAGAAGAAATGACACATTTTACATTTCTTTGACTGTTCATGAGCATCTCTTACACAATAGCATGTTAGATTTAGGTGCTTCTCACAATTTAATGTCTAAAATAGTCATGGAGAAGTTGGGTTTACACATAACAAGACCATATCATGACCTTCACTCCTTTGATGCAAGAAATGTTAGGTGCTTAGGAATGATCAAATACATTGTAGTACATTTATCCCAATTTCCTATTAAAAGGGTTTTGATGGATATAGTTGTGGAAGATGTGAATGTAAACTATGGTATGATTTTATCTAGATCTTGGGCAAGTAAATTAGGTATCTCATTACAAATGGACATGACATATGCTTCAATTCTAGTCTTCGGTGAAGAAAGTAGGAGACTTAATAAGGAAACCAAACTATCTTACACAGTCAATGATCCCAATCATCCTAATAATTATCATGTTTATTCAAAATATCAAGATTTGGGTTGTTTCATTTTATCTATAAATAGTGAACAAGGACTTCATACAAAAATTCTAAATACTCCTTTGTGTGAAAATAAATAGCCTAAAGATGGAATGTGGAAAACGTATTTTGATGGAGCTTGCTCCTAGGAGGGTGCTCGACAAGGCATACTCCTAATTTCACCTTCTAGAAAATTCTTTCCATTTTCTTTTAGACTACAATTTGAAACAGATTCCACCAATAATGTTTGTGAATATGAAGCTTTAGTGTTAGTTTTGGAAGCTTATATAAAAATCAAAATAACAAATATTATTATCTATGGTGATGCATAATTAATTGTTAAACAAATAAGGAAGGTTTATCAAGATAAACATCCTAGGATGAGATCCTATAGGAATTTTTCTTGGGATATAATTGAAAAATTCTTTTTAACCTTTAATATCCATGCAATACCAAGACATGAAAATCATCAGGATGATTCTTTAGTAGTACAAGAAAGAACTTTTAGACCCCCTGAGTTCCAAACCTTAAATATGAAGTGGAAATGAAATACAGACCTTCAATTCCTGACAATGTCAAACATTGGAAAGTATTTGAAGATATTGTCAAATTAAATTGTTTTTGGAAATTGTTGATGAATTTTCTGCAACTCATATTGACTAGTCAGATGATAAAGATAATGAACAAATTAATCATAATTCTGATCCTAAATTACAAAATATGATTGCTAACAATAAAATGATGGTGTTAAGAAACAATCAAATTCCAAAAGGAGTGGTTCCTCTGGAGAAGCTACTTGATAAACATGATTTTGTTGTTAGACCTATTGTTCATCCTAAAACTGAAGAAGTGGAATATTGTAATATCATATATGGAAAAGAACCAAGGAATATCAAGCTCTCAAAACTTCTGCCTATTGATCAAAAGGCCATGTATGTTGATTTGTTTAAAGAATTTATTGAAGTGTTTTCTTGGTCATATGAATATCTAAAGACTTATGACACCAACATTATTCAGCATAGAATTCCACTTAAACAGGGATATAAACCATTCAGACAGAAATCAAGACATGTGAATCCTATCCACTTCCCATTCATTGAAAAAGAACTGAAGAAATTGTTAGATGAAAAAATCATAGTTCCTCTTAGATATTCTTCCTGGGTTTCAAATTTGGTACCTATTAGAAATAAGAATGGTGAAATAAAACACTGTGTTGACTTTATAAACCTTAATATATCATCATTAAAAGATAATTATCCTCTTTCTAAAATGGATCATGTATTGCAAAAAGTAGTGGGAGCTAATCAGATATCTATTATTGGTCGCTTTTCTAGTTATAACGAGATTGTTGTGCATGAAAAAGATACAAATTTGACTGCCTTCACTACACCTTGGGGAACCTTTATGTATGAAAAATTTTCCTTTGGGATAATGAATGCAAGAGAAACATTTCAGAGAGCGATATATATAGAATTTGTTGGAGAAAATGATAAATTCATTATGATTTATTTAGATGATATAATTGTTTTCTCTAAATCAAATCATGATGATCACTTAAAACATCTTAGGAAAACTTTTTTTAAATGTCAAAGATATGGTTTTTCACTTAATCCTAAAAAATATCACTTTGATATAAAGGAAGGTAAATTACTTGGACATATTATTTTAAAGGAAGGAGTAAAAATAGACCCTCAATGTGTTGAAGAAATTAAGTTCATCAATCTACCAAGAAACAAGAAAGATATTTAGTATTTTCTTGGAAAGATGAATTTTTTGAGAAGATTCATCCCTAATTTTGCCAAAGTGGTAAAGGATTTGACATACATGCTTAAAAATGCTAATGAATTTAAATGGTATTTAGAGGCTAGATATTCATTTCACCAGATAAATAAATCCTTGGGAGAAGCACCCATGCTAGTAAGCCTAGATTACTCAAAGGAATTCCTTATCTTTTATTTTACTTCTGGTAACACAATTGTCGCAGTTCTTTTACAAAGAAATTAAAATATTTTGGATCAACCAATTGCATTATTTAGAAAAAAATTAAAAGATTATGAGCCTAAATATAACATCATAGAAAAACAATATTATGCATTGGTTAAATCTCTCAAGTATTTCATATTTTATGTTCTTCATTCCAAAATAATTGCATATGTTCCTAGAAGCACAGTAAAAGAAGTATTGAATCAGCCTAATACTGATGGAAAAAGAGGAAAATGGATAGAAAAAATTCAGGAGTATAACCTTGAAATAAAACCAACAAATATGATTAAAGGTCAAGGTTGAGAAAATATTTTAGTTGAATCAAATTGTAGAGACCTTGAGATAAATCCAAATTCAAAAATAGAAGAACAACCTTCAGCAAAATTTGAGGAAACTGATTTGTAGCATCCCTCAATTAAGGTTCAGGATAAGTTTTCTTCATCTCCTTGGTACAAAAATAGTGTGTTTTATTTTCAAACTCTTGAATGCTAATGCTATATCACTCAAGATTCAAGCAATCAAGTGCATAATAGATGAAAACATTGATTGGAAAGACCCTTTGGGAATCTTGTTAAACTGTATTGTTTAAGAAGAGACTAAAACAATCATAGACGAATTTCATAAAGGCATATGTGGAGGTCATCACGCTTGGAGAGCCACAACATACAAATTTTTGAGAGCTGGCTATTATTGGCCAAAGTTGTTTTTAGAAGTGAATGTTAAGGTAAGATCATGTAAATAATGTCAAATTTTTGCAAGTAAACAAAGTCTTCCTTCATTACCATTAATACCAATAAAGGATAAAGCTCATTTTCAACAATGGGAGTTAGAATTCATAGGTAAGATTCATCATTCTTCTAGTGCACAACATAAGTGTTAAAATATTGTGTAACTGCAAAGAATAATATTATCCCCTTTTGTGGATAAAGATAAAATATATATTTATTATTGATTAGATCAATCCCCTTTTGTGGATTGATCATGTCAATCATTGTAATTGACCAAATCCCCTTTTGCGGATTGGTCAAACCCTAATTGTAATAGGTAGAATGAGAATTTGGCCCCAGAATATATTAAAGGTGGTTATAACCACCCAGAAGAAGAAGTCAGCCCTACCAATGAAGAGACACTTCCACACGTGCCAGAATTGTATAAATAAGAGAGGACATCGCCTCATTTAGACACACACACGGCTCACTCATCTAGTGCGCAAGTATTGAAGGAAGTTGCAGTTACCAGTTGTCGGAAGAAGGAAGAGAGAGAGAGGCACACCTCTGGGAGAGGAAATTCTGTGTTGTTTGGCTCATTGTCTTGGCATTGTATCGGTTATCTATATTAAGGAAGTTTTGTTGGGTTTTCTTCCCCTAGAGGGTTTCCCAAGATAAATGCTTGTGTACTCTTGTGATTGTGTTTCTCTCAGTGATCCGATATATGCTATTGTTATCTAGTAAATTGAAAGTAACCTAATAATAGAAGAAACCTTAACATGGTATTAGAGCTAAGCTGAAGAGAGCATCTTTCACAGGAAAAAGAAAAACGTCATTGTTGTCGTATATGAAAATTAGGGATTTTTATTG
This sequence comes from Picea glauca, assembly GCA_000966675.3. Lineage (NCBI taxonomy): Eukaryota > Viridiplantae > Streptophyta > Pinopsida > Pinales > Pinaceae > Picea > Picea glauca. The sequence continues at coordinate 825,379 of JZKD02S2278409.1, forward strand.
AAGAAGGTTTCTAGCCCCAAATCCATCTAGAAAGGTGCTCCCTACCTCAAGGAACATGTTGGCATCTTCAGCGCACATTTTCAGTGGCTAGATCTCTCGAAAAGTGAAACCCTAGTTTTCACAAAGTACCAGAAGTACTAGAAAACCAGAAGTACCAATACTAGAAGTACCAAAATACCAGAAGCACCAAAAAATCAAAAGCACCAGTCTAGAAATCCGCAGGTCAATTTTGGAGGGGTAAAAGTTGTATTTTCTGAAATCTAAACACGCCAGGCTACTCGCCTCAGTCGAGCGCATCTTTTGGTGAGTCCAATTTTCAGATCCAAGAAATTTTATTTTTTTATTATTTCTATAGCCCAGGGGCTAGGGTTTCTACTACAAGAAAGAATGGCTACCAACATGAGGGTAGAAGACAGGCTGGAAGGATCTAGAAACTTCAGATCTTGGAAGCATAGGTTGCAGATGATTCTAGACGAGAATGATCTCCTAGAACATGTTACAGTAGGTGTACCAGAACCAGATGAAGCAAAGAAAAAGACCAAGCATAAGAAGAATGAAAAGAAAACAAAGAGAATTGTGTCAGATTCAGTGAAGGATCACGTGATCTCTCATATATCTGAACTACAGAGAACAATCAAATGTATGAATCACTCAGCATGTTATATGAAAGAAAAGACATCAGTCGGAATCTTACCTTAAGAAATCAACTTTGTAATATCAAGATGGAAAACTCAGAATCTGTCACATCCTACCTTATGAGAGTTTCTCAGATCATATATCAGCTTGAAGCTATTGGAGATGCTATTAGTGACAAGGATCTTGCAACCACAACCCTAAATTGGTTTCCAACATTTTGGATTCCTTTTGTACAAGGAGTGTGTGCAAGAAGCAAGTTACCCATGTTTGATAAGTTATGGGCAGATTGCACACATGAAGAATATAGACTTGCAGACCAACAGAAGAGATTAATTGTCGATGAAGAGGAAGCTCTTACAGCTAAAAAGAAAAAAAGAAGTTCCTTCAGGAAGAACAATAAAGAAGCTAACTTCATAAGAGTTCTAGATAAGAAGAAAGATGTTTCAAAGATCAGATGCTACAACTGTCAAAAGTTGGGACACTTTTCCTATGACCGTCCTCAAGGAAAAGGGAAAAGAAAGCATCAAGCACATGTGGCAGAGGAAGAGGAATATCCTCCCTCAAAGAAAGCTTTAGAATAAATTAAGGTTTATGTACTTTAAGTTGAATATAGTTGATCTAAAGAAAGATAGAAAATGGTGGAGTCTGTGGAGCCTCCCCACACAAAAACAAAAGATAAGTATTCATGTTTATTTTTAGTATCTTGTTTACTTTAATACTTTATCATTACAAGTTATATTTTTGTGAGAATGTTGATCAGCATCGCTTTATTTTAGTGTCTATGCAGACTTATGAAGGAAGTATCAAAGAAGAGGATGAAGAAAAAGATAAAATATTTATTTCATGTGATCACTCATGAGAGTGACAAAGAAAGCATATTGTAAGTAAGTTTACAAGTCTTGGAAGAAATAACTTATGTCGTGACTTGCAAAAGTTAGACAACGCGAGAAAGACGTATGATATAGTGATAGTCAGTAAGAACCAAACAATATTCAGTATTTATATAAGAGCTGGAGGCTCTTAAAGATGCAGAATGGAAATGTTCAAGATGAAGAAAAATATGGATACTCAGATATAGTGGATGAGATGTAGGTAACTACAAGTTTCTCCAGTACCATTCTTATAGATGCAGAGGGAGCAGGTTGATCTAGTATGAAGTCAAAAAGAAAGAAATGTTTGAACTCAAGAAGGCACTCAGGATATTACAGAAGAAGAACTTCAAGGATGATAATTAGAAGCTATCAGTTTGGTGCAAGAGGGAGCCATGTCTCCAAGTTTGAAATAGAGGATCGTGATTTGATGCAGGTAGGAAAACAGATGGATGGTGCCCAGCAGATGGGTAGCATGGTATTATACCATGGAAATATTTTTTACTGCAAGAGATTTTTTGATCCCATAGCTAGACCTTCATGGAGAAGGAAGAGACCTTCGTAGAGAAGGAATGAGCAATCCCACAAGTAGACCTTTGTAGAGAAGAGACCTTCGTAGAGAAGGAAGAGACCTTTGTAGAGTAGGGGAATGAGAAATTTTCCATGGTTGGCCTCTGTCCAAGTGTTGATTTTTGAATACTCTAGGGACATGCTAGAATACCCTCGTAGAGAGGGGTGTGAACACCCTCGTAGAGAGGAATGTGGATGTTTCTCCAAGAGGCAGCGGGCAGATACTCTCCTATGTCCAAGGATTGAGTAGCTTGGATCACAAACCTTGACCATGTGGAATGGTTAGTTGGCTCTTGAGGTTTGTGTTGTGATCCTGCATGGATCATGGAAAAGAAGTCTAGTCTTGCCCAGGCTAGAATTTTAGCTTCTCTAGTTCATGTGGGATGACTAGAAGTGAAGCTATGGTAGTAGTTCTCCCCAGTGGATGGGAGAGATAGATGACTACAAGAGAAGGGAGAACATAAAAGGAATGGAAAAAATCATAGAATATCTTATGTGTGAAGATAAGACATCTTCTGTGTGAAGATAAGATATATTTTGTGTGAATATAAGAAGGAAGTATCTTCTGCATGAAGACGAAAGAAAGAAAGAGTATCTTCTACGAGAAAATAAAGAGAACAAAACTTCTGATGATTTATAGATATGCCATTCAATGATCATGATGTCAAATGACCAAGTGGATGCCTCCAGTTATCTAGATGATGATGTTGCCCAGTTGATGATGTTTCCCAGTGGATGTTTCTACCTAGTTGATGTTGACATCCAGTGACCTATCAAAAGATAAATAATATCCTTCTTGTTATGAGGGAGTGTTAAAATATTGTGTAACTGCAAAGAATATTCTTATCCCCTTTTGTGGATAAAGATAAAATATATATATATATTATTTATTAGATCAATCCCCTTTTGTAGATTGATCATGCCGGTCATTGTAATTGACCAAATCCCCTTTTGTGGATTGGTCAAGCCCTAATTTTAATAGGCAGAATGAGAAGTCAGACCCAGAATATATTAAAGAGGCCCCAAAATATATTAAAGGTGGTTATAACCACCCAGAAGAAGAAGTTGGCCCTGTCAATGAAGAGACACTTCCACACGTGCCAGAATTGTATAAATAAGAGAGGCCAACACCTCATTTAGACACACACACAACTCACTCATCTAGTGCACAAGTATTGAAGGAAGCTGCAGTTACCAGTTGTTGTAAGAAGGAAGAGAGAGAGAGAGGCGCATCTTTGGGAGAGGAAATTCTATGTTGTTTGGCTCATTGTCTTGGCATTGTATTGGCTATCTATATTAAGGAAGTTTTGTTGGGTTTTCTTTCCCTAGAGGGTTTCCCAAGATAAAAGCTTGTGTACTCTTGTGATTGTGTTTCTCTCAGTGATCCTATATATGTTATTGTTATCTAGTAAATTGAAAGTAACCTAATAATAGCATAAACTTTAACAATAAGTGGATCTTAGCTGCAACAGACTATATTTCAAAATGGGTGGAATAGATTCCTACCAAATTTTCTACTGATGCAGGTGTGATCAAATTCCTTGAATAAAATATCCTTGCTAGGTTTGGATGTCCTAGGAAAATCATAATTAGTAATGCTCAGGATTTTAAGTCCCTTACAATGACATATTTTTGTCAATAATATAATATTATTCTTAGACATTCTATTTCTTATTATCCACAAGGTAATGGATTAGCAGGTTCATCCAACAAGAGTTTGATGAGAGTCATAAAGAAATTGTTAATTGGTAACAAAAGGGATTGACATTCTCACTTATAATTTGCACTCTGGGCCAATAAAATCAACACTAAAAAATCCATAGATATCCCTCCATTCTAATTAGTTTACAACATTGATGTTGTACTTCCTATTAATCCTTCTTTTCCTTTGATGAAACTACTACAAGACAATGAAGAAGATCCTAATAACATTACCAAGAGAATGAACTAGCTAATTTAAGTGCAACAAACCAGAGAGCAAGTACTTGAAAATTTTCAAGAATATCAAGAAAAAAGGAAATCCATTTTTGATAGGAGAGAAAAAAAAAATTGTATTCATGGTGACTTAGTACTAAAATGGGATAGCAGGAACCACCAGGGTGTAGAACAGTTGGTGATGGAGTGTAATGTTATGGTACTCTGTTATGTGAAGTCATCGGTTTGAAACCCTCAACTAGACTTGTGTGCCACGTGAGGGGCCATGTTGGCATGCCTGGGGTTATAGTGGTAGCAGTCAGATAACATGATCACCTGCCACACGAGTACATGCCCAACTACTTGTTGATTTCCCCAGTCAACAAAAAAAAATGGGATAGTAGGAGAGAAGATGTTGGAAAGCATGGAAAGTTTGATCATTTGTGGCTTGGACCTTACAATGTTGATAAAGTTGAAGGAAACAAGTCATTATCCCTTCAAAATATGGAAGGCAATTTGTTGGAATTTCCTGTGAATGGGTGATTTTTGAAACATTTCATTCAATTTTAAAGTATAATTTTTCATTCATTGTATATAACTGATTTTCTTTGGAGTTTCTTTTAAATATTTAATTTTTTAAATAATCTGTAATTAAATAGTTTGAAATAAGTTTTCATATAAACTATGATTTGTGAAGATTCACCAATCATTAAAGATGACCTAAATAAAAAAAACTATAGTGTTATCTATTAGATAGTTTCTTCACCCTTTTTGTTAGATTTATTTTTATTATAGGAGATTACATTACTCAATAAACCTTCTAAAACATATAATTACTTATCTTCTCAAACTTCAAAATCTTAATAGAAAAGACTGCTTCAACTACTAATGAATATTTTAACATGTTATTACAAAACTAGAAAGGAGAACATTTTAACTTATTTTCTCATTAAAAGTTGAATAGGTGTGTTTTGGGTAATTATTTCTAGGATTAAGTGTCAAACTTATAACTGGATGTTTTACTCGAGACAATTACTAAATAGGTATATTTTAGAAAGATGGAGTTAAAAATGAGGGGATGAAAAACTTTATAAGTATATTTTGTCAATCAGGTATTTCTAACTCATCCTTGATAAACAAACATCATCCCTTAGATGTGAAAAACATATTGATTTCTCCCATCTCCTATAAATTTTCAAAACAATAAAAGAGATGGTGAAAGGAAATTTAAGTGGGAAATGTAGGTATCTTCACCAGGGCTATGAACATTCACTAGCAATGAAGCAAGGCTTGTGATGTCGAGGTGACTACACCATAGGCTATGGGCGCTTTTTGGCAGTGCAACAACACCATGAGGTTGATAAAGAATACCAATGAGTATTTTTATTTTAATGCTCAAGTTAATTAGTTCCCTTGTGACTAACTTTGTTCTAACCTCAATACTTACCTTTGAAATATTAAAACCCTTGAGTTACAAAACACTAGTTATAGATTTGACTCCTCAGCTAAAACTTAAGATTGTATTACCCTGAACAATTCCATAGTAAAGTTGGATAAGTGAAAACACTTTTTATCCTTCCTGGTCTCATTCTATGTAAACATGTTAAATTCTAAAAATTGGTAGTAATTTAGTCTCATCAATTACAGATTAATTAGACAAATGAGAAGAAAAGGTTTTATTCATTGTTTTCCAGAGAAATTTACTAAGAATAAAGACTCCATAACCCAATAATAGGCACATGGTTTTCAACTCTTTTGTGCCTCGCAGGGAGACACAATCCCCGGATGGAGGCATATGTTGTAACATAGTCAATGTTTTTCATCATATTTAGAAAAAATTTAAATTTAATAGGTATTTAGATTTATTAATGTTTTAAGGTCTTAATTTTTATATTTTGTAAATAATGTTTGAATAAAATTTTATAGGATTTTTATATATTTTATCTTTATAAGGTTTTTGTATTGATCAAATTAGTTTATATTATATAGTTTAATATAAGTTATTATTTCATATTTTAGCAACGCTTAGTTTCGATTGATTTTTAATATAATTATTATTGAATTTTTATTTTCTATAGTTTAATTATATTATAGTTTATTGTTTATTTATATAATAAATTATATGTTTAACACATGAAGGATCATGTAATCATACATGTTGATCAACGACTCACATTCTATCGCAGCCCCTCCACATGTTTGACAATTAACAAATGGGAGGGGGGGCTACGAAACTTAACCAAGGTCAAATCCCTTGTGACATTTCATGCATCCATCAATTGCGAGCCCCTCAACTATGGTTAATGTAACCATACAGGACCCCCCCATAATCAATGCAGAGATGACATGTATCCCAAATGACATCAACAGGAAGAAAATTAAATTCCACGACACCTTTGGTTCAAGGTATACCATGCGTCATCGAATCAAAGCCTTCCACATATTAAGTAAAATATGATTTGATCTGGTGGCTAAAAATCTGCCAAGCTATGATAAGTGATAATGAGAGATGATCAAAATGGATACATGTGAAAGGTCAAGTTTATGCACACGAAGGGTACAATAAGTTCGTTTTAACACTTATTTCTACCTATTGACATCATCAAAAGTACACTTCCCAGCCAAATGTCAATTGTCACATTTTAAATGTAATAATACATAATTATTTCACCAAGATTCCAATAGTTGAAGTCTATTCCATTGAAAGAAGCTCTAGTTAGTTATGAAGCCAAGTCATACGAAGGTTTTATCATTCATAGAAGATCAAAATGCTTGGATATATTTAATCATATTAAAATGATGACACATATATCTTCATCCATGACATGTCAGGGAATCTCTATTTATTATAGCCAATCAAAGTATAGAATGAATAATTTTAAATCGTGAGAAATTATTATTTGTTCTATAAAGATTATATTTGATCAAATCGTAACATAGCTTTAAATATGCAACTGCAAAAGGGATCATTAAAGCCACTGATTTATTTGACATACTGTGAGTATTAAGAGGAACCGTGCTTGATTTTTATTTATACCTTTTTTAATAGAAACATTTTTTTTTCCTTTTTGTTCAATTTGTATTCTTAGTTCAGATATATATTCTACATAATTTCTTTTTTTTTTTTTAAGTAAAAGTATTATTATATTAAGAGCTTCCAAAAAAACCAGGTTAACAATGCCAAGTCATACCGGCCGCAGTTACCGGACTGCCCCAGCATGGAGGAAAC
>JZKD02S2278409.1:834211-848982 GCA_000966675.3 Picea glauca
TTTTAATTGAGAAGTAAAATAATATTTATCAAGAGATACATTATTTTACTATAATTATTGTTCTTCCTATTTCTTCTCTCATCTCTTAAAATATTTAATATATTAAAACATTGAAATGATTCCCTCAAATCTGATTATTAAAGTATCAACCAATAGTGATTAAGGCCTAAAAAGAATTAGTAAAACACTTTGTTTTAGGATGGATCAAATTAAACAAAAAAATCAATCAAATTTAATAGATTCTACATAGCTTCCTAGCCAGAAACATCTCAAGGGTTACAACATTATTTTGGTGCCATTGTCGGGGATCGAATTAGAGAAATTTTATTTTTCCCTTGGAAGATTGACATAGAAACGTACTCCTTATTGGTGAACAACAATTAGGAAGGATAAAAAAAATTTCCTGGCGACTCTGTATTTTCAATCTTGGCATCAAGAAAGAAAAACACTAGGGCTAAACCAGACCCAAAAAAGACAACACCAATAGCATATTTAGAAAAAAAATTGTTTAAGAGAAATCCTAGACAAAGACCTATAACACCTTCTACTATACATTATTTTGCTAAACCCTCTTCTTCCATAGACCCTAAATAAAAAGGAAAATTCTCTACTATTATAAAATATCCTTCAAAATATATTACTGCTAGTTTCCTTAAAATTCCTCTTTCATCATCTCCTAAAGAGTCCCTTCCAAACTCTCCAAAGCCACATTTACTAGTTATCACAACTGACTCAATTGAATTATTCCCTGAACATTATGTTGAGCTTTCCCTTAAATATTCTCCTGCAATCTCTCACATGTATCCTACTAAAAATTCCCCCAATGTTTCTCCAAAGGAATATCTTGAGAATTCTGCTATTGCATCCCCTATGTTTCCTTTCATATACCCTATAAAGGAAGATTTAGAAATTCCTCAAACATTTCTTTTGAAGAATCCTCTCAGAGAAGAATAATTTAAAGTATTATTTAATCCATTCACTCCTCAAAATTCACAATTGTTAATATATCATCTAGCCATGGCGGGAAAAATACCTCAACAACAACCACCTCCTCCGCCACCTTCACCAAGGGTTTTTAATAAAGAAAATACTAGATATGCCCCTTTGGATTTTCCTGGAAATTTACACAATTTTCATGATAATTATTTAAAGTTATTGTCTAAATTTAATGGGGAAGATGAGATCACATCCCTAGAAAATTTATCAACCTTTGATTATTGCATAGATAATCAAGGTCTTGAAAGTTCCACTAGATGATCTTGTTCATTAGAAAGATAAATCAAAAGTAGAAGTGAATCATTGATAGAGGGAATATCATCCCCATGAAATCTATAGAGAAGACGAAAAAACCTAGTAGAAAATTCTTCTAGAGATCCATCATTTGTCTTCCTAAGCTCTAAATTTTTTTCACACAATTTATCATAATCATCATCAAAACCATGCAACAATTCATGCATAAATTGTTCCCATGTGTGAATAGAGGTGTTTGAAAAAGTCTCACACCATATTTTGACTCGACCTACAAAACAAGAGTGAGAAAATTTCATATGACAACTTCATTAGTAATATTATTAGAAAAACAAACCAAACATAATTGAATGATGTGTTCATATGCAGATGTCTCTCCCTCACCATCAAATTTAATTTGCGGCAAGAGATTAATTAGCTTTCTAGGAGTTTTATGAGGTACAATACCATAAATACATCTCCATAAAGGGATTTGGGAAGGAACCATTAATAAACAAAAAGAATTAACAAGAACAACTCCATGGACTCAACTTGTTATCTTCCCTCCTTATAGCACCATTTTTGTTGATGAGTTAAAATGTCATTTCAAGAAGATAAGGGGGAACGCCTGATGGCAGGTCCCAATCAGACATACTATTGTTTGGGGTATCATTTCTAACTAGTATGTGTGATTTGTTTCCACTAATAACTAAAAGAAGAAAAAGGGATAAATAATAGACTATCCCCCAAATAATTCTAATTAACTCTAAATCTAATCTAAAACAAAAGAAAACTAACTAAACTACATACTTCTAACCTATCCAATAGGAGAAAAACTAATTAAATGAATACATTATGAGATAGCATTATTGATAGAAGAAATGATTCATGTCCATCAACAATGTGTTAAAGAAATTGTAACACAACCGACCCCCCTAAACCCTAGATAGGTGGGTGGGATGTCAAAGTTTCTTCACTCACTAAGCTTCTAGTCTTGGGTTTGTACCCTTCTCCTCAACCTCCATCCTTCATGGCATCGATGTGGTATTTCTCCACGTCATCTACACCAATGTTCAGAATGGTGTGTGTGCTATCATGGCAATGGCATGTCCTTAGATGTGTCACCCTCTCTCAGAGATCCTTCGCTAGAGTGTGTCTGAACAACCAAGAAATAAAATTTCCCAGATGAATGTATCTAACTCACTTGACTTGGTCTACATCAATGACTAGTAGTGAGTCGAGATCCCTTCCCATTGGAAAAATATGTTATGAAACTCGCAATCCATTCCTCAATCCAAATTTTCTAACAACCTCACTTGTTCTCTGCCAAACACTTGGTCGGTGGGGGATACAATAAAAATCTACGATTGATATCTCTTTGAGAATCCCCGTAAGAAAATGAACAGTCTCGTCCCACTCGAGTCTATGCCATTAGGAAAACCCCACTCTTCACAATAACATTATTTCCCGAACATATTCTTCTTGAATGAGAATTTTCCAATGGATCTTATGGTCATATGACCCTCACATCTAACAGTCAGGAATCCATCGCATCCCATAATCACTCAGTGGTTAACCGACACTACCTCTTTCATAGGGTTCTTTCTTTAGGCTAGACCCTTATTAGATCCAATGGCTCAAATCTTATTGGCTACAATGCTGATATATCTAATGGTTCTTACCACTCGTGAGTTCTTGGCATCGGAATTTTCCCATCAGAAGTTCCATCCACAATCCTTCCATGGATTTTCTCAATCTATACCTTTATGATAGGCTTAGTGTCTCATTGCATGACATATCTATGGTTTAGATCTCGTCTTCTTACTCTCTCGGTAGATCAATGGCTCTCATCGACTCGAGACTTACCCATCTCAAATTCCACGATGAAAAGATCCATGGGTTTATCCAAAGGCTTCTCCTCCCAAAAGGCTTCCTCTGAATCATAGATCTCTAATGGACGGTTGGGATCCAATTTTCTCGTTGAATCAATGACTCAAGTTTCCTCTTAGATTTAATGGGAATTCAATGCATTTAAGGGTTATTTCAGGGCACCATTCTGCAAGGGATTCAAATCTAATCCCTCAAGCTTGTAACCCTCTTTCTCATGTCATAGTCTAAATTTGATACACTTTTCCCTTTTTTAGCATATTTTCCAGGGATATTTGCCTGAAATCCAGTGAGATATTGGTGGATCCGCAAATTTGAGTGGTTAAATTTGTATAATTAGAGTGATCTATGGGTTTTTTAGCACACTGAATCCATTTTTGCATTCAGAAATGCAATTTAAATAATAGAAAGTTGTGATTTCGTGTGGATTTATGTTGTTGGATTAAGAGGGAAAAAACATAGAATAATTAGACAACACCCTTTCTCATTACATGGGATACACTACACGATGACCCCAAAAGTGACTTTTTTCATATCCTGCAATATTTCCATTCAAAGGCTAGGGATAATGGAAGGTTACACGTCTAAACTGACATCCCATGCATAGTTATTGCAAGCATTCCATTAACCTTTTTAAAGAGATTACATTACATCATTAAAACTCATATTTATCATTCACTCAACATATAAAGATTCCTTTGAACATAGAATGGTATTTATATTCATTAATAAAAATTTAATGGTAATACAACGAGATACTTATCTATTCAATTTAAATTTCAACCGCCCAACTGACTAAGGGTGAATTCCTTTCTACCCAGTCATAGACTATGCTGAAATCTTTCCTTTATACAACAAGTCACCCCTATGACATGCCATGATACCACCAGGAGACTCTCACAAATTGGCTAATAGGACAAGGAATTGGTAAGGAAGGTTACTCTCCTTCACTCCACCGTAAACAACAAAATTCCCTTCTTCCCACTGATCTCAGGGTCTCCTTGAGCTTACCAGGAACCTTCCCAGTTGGATTTCCTCTACCCAAGGGAGTTCCTTCTCTGCTACACAGTCCCTCGGTGCCTTCCCATTACAAGTTTTGGTTTCTTCAATCAAGAACCAACCCAAAACCCTCTTAGCTCCAGTCTGGATATAAGTATTCTCTATTCTAGGGTGACCATTCATGTCTTGGGTAGGCTTCCTATTTTCCTCATTAAAACCTCTTTGTTTTTCTCTGTTGCTCATGTCTGTATGTGTGAGATATATCTTCTCATTCACATTTCCACACCATCTGTTTGTGAGTCTGTTGGTGTGTATCTTTGTGTGTGTCCATCTAATTTTTTTTAATGTTTTGTCCCCATTTCTCTCCCTCTTCCTCCTCATTCATCTTCCAAAACTAGAACATTATTCCTATTCCTTGGGTTCCCCACTCACTTCTATGAGAAGAAAACCCCCAAGGGCCAAGATCTCGTATCAAAGGGGAAATTCCATGTACTTTTGGTTAATAGTCACAACCAACCCTTCACTCTTCTGAGTACAATTTCTGAACATAATCATGTAACATACCCAACCCCCAACTAGGTCACGTCACTTGCTAAAATGACCCAAACAAAATTTTTGATACCAATTCTAAATGTGAAAACAACATACACAACATGACAATCCAACTTACACAATGGACCATACTAATTAAAAATGTAAATGAGATTTCTTAGCTATGCAATGCAACAACTAAATGCATACAACATTATTCAACCACTTAAATAGATATTTGAATCCATCTTTCTGCTTACAACAAAAAATAATAACCAAATATATCTCATAGTAAATTGCACATCAACTATTTCACCATTCTACATGAGTAAACACAACAAATAGAAAAAAATTCTTATAAAATGTGAAACCCGTTGCAGAGGATAGATGTTCCTCCCAACCATATGCTTGTTGTTTCAGATATCAACAACAATTCACCCCCGATATGGGGATATGAATCCATAAGAGACGATGGTCCCTAAGGCAGGTTGATGTCCCCCTCTCACAGTCAAAACGCAGAGCTAATTCCAGTCCACTAGATCTCTTCCCCTCAAGCTACACAACCCAAGGGATGGAATCCCCCTTCACTGTTCATATTCCTTCAATCCTTTCCACTCTTCTCTAGGGATTCTAGCATCGACTGGATATGAATTCTACTGGATGGGACCTCAAGAATTCTACAGTTTCCACATGAATTCACCCAATAGTAAAATGCATGCTTCCTTAGTGAATTTCGAACAACACATTACTACCAGGTACACAACCTCCTTCTTCATGAATTTTTAGCTTCAAACAACTGCCAAACTTTCCCACAATAGCTACCTTCAATCTTCAACACTCAAAACTCATTGTTGTCTAGAAACATCAATGTAAAAATAACTCTACCAAAAACGTGAATGTGCAATTATGGTCCCTTATCATATGAATTTCCTCTCTTTCTCTTGCTTGTATGACTTGCACTCTTTCCCAGGTTGATTGTACTCATCCCCAATGCTCTCAATCTTACATGAATTCAATGATTGGGCTCTAGAACACTCAACAACTAATGTAAGGTTCATGGTAAGGATAATTTAGAATGAAATAAGAAATGGTTTTTGGGTTAATATACATGGGTAAAATATCCCCCCCATTGGACCCCTTTCCCTCTCTTGTGGATACCTAGCCCCAAAATATACATCCATTTCCATCTGTAGTTGGTGATACATTTTATTCATTATATTCAATTTACATCATTTACATATTACATCGCTTTGTCTCTTGGATATACATTACATTTACAATATACTTTTCTACTTTTGGATTTGAAAATGGGGATGTTACTACTTGACTTACTGTGATGGAAATATTCTCCAACCATTTACTTGCTTGGTGAGAAGTCTTTTGTAGATGGATGTTGTGCTAGAGGTGGCATAACCATTGTAACTGCTTCATGTTTAGCTATATTGGTAATCTTAACCAAGGATTTTATTAACCATTCTTATATGTACTCCCTCATTGGAGCAATTGTTATTTTGTGCTTGGTTTTTATCTTAAATAGTTCATTCTCCATTTATCTTATGTCAATACTTAATTGGTGCAACATTTCCTCAATATCATCATTCTTATTAATGTATCAAACAAGCCACCTTTCAACCTCATCCTCGGATAATTCAATTGAGTTAGTAAACTCACTCACCCATGCAAATTTTAATTATTCAAGTTGATCCAATAGTTTCTATTTAGACATAAGTATGGTATATATTAATAAATTCGGGCCATCAAGTTCCTTTGTAAGATCAACAAGTTTTAGAAATAGGCCACCTCTCTTGGTTTTCACAACATCTAACTCAGACAATGTTTCTCTTAAACTTGTAATTATTTTGAACCAACAAGCATTGATCTACTTCATTTGGATACTATAGGGAAGGATTTTTTCTCTTCTATAGGTGTCATTAAGACTTGAAAATTTTGTTGTTCCCATAGCCTCCTTGTAAAATCCTTCGTCTTTCTCTATATCCTTTTGGAGATATTCTTTGAAATGCATAATCCTTGTTGAACAACTAGTTGATCTTTGTGCTAGCTCCCATATTTCATGGATTATGTCTATTATTTTTTGAATTCCATATCCAACATATTTTCTCACATCCAACAATATATTGGAGGAATCTTTCAGCATACAGTTTCTTTTTTGAATGTCCTCATGGCTAAGTGTTGGTTGAATTGCAGTTAATGGATCAACAAACAATGGTTTCAGAATTAAAGCTCTCTCTAATTCCTTTATTTTTTCTTTTAGAATTAAATTTTATTTATTAATATCAATAATGGATTTTTTTAGTGGTTCCTCGGTTTCCTCATGAAACTGTACAATGTTTTAGAGTGCAGCCCCATGGAAATCAATTTCTGATTTCCATTTTTCAGAAACTTTCTTATTTTTCAAGTTAACCTTTTCTATTAACATTTTTTTGGAATTTTTATGGTAGGTCGCATGACAAAGTGTGAAAAATTTCAAGGCTAAATAGGTCATGTTAAGGAAGTGACTCTACAACCCTACTCCTCCAACCATTAAAAAAATAAAATCAGTTATGTGAGGAAGAAGATGCTCGCCAATATATCATAAAAATCACATTGTTTTCCTTTGTCTTTAACAAACTTATGAATAAGTGTTGGGCTTGCCTACAAAATGTAGAAAAAGGAAGACGTTCCTCAAATATAATCATCCATGTTCTCATCCTTTCATAAAAAAAATTGTTGGTGTAAATAAATGTCATCAAAGTTGTGTGTATCTAATTTCAAACTCATAGAAAGAATTAATGATCTTGTGATTCTAGTCATGAGTTAAAACTTAAGAAGATGATTAATATATGAGAGCTTCAACATAAATGAAGACATCAGGTACAATATGCAAGCATGAGGACACCTAATACATATAATTTATTCATTTAAGTCATCCATTTGTTGGTCACTATAATTTCTTAATTGATTCAAACAATCAAGTGATACATAAATTATCAACCCAGGGAAGTCTTTTATTTCAAAGATAGCCACGCACTATATATGCTCAATTCCAAAAGAAACTTAGTGTTGTAGTAAAGAAATTCATACTATTTATACTTGACTGAAGCTCTGAATTAAATCACAGGAAAGTAATTCCCCTATTGCAATTCTTTAAAGTTCAATCTAAGAATCCTGGATTACATTAAAATAACACTGCAATGGGAAAGAACAACTATTCTCTAATCAGAGAACGGGACCCTTACTCTCAAACAGAGACTCAGTACTAACACTCTTTCATGAAAACAGTAATGCAAAAAACAATTAACTCTATCTAACAGATAACAAAGCCACCTAGTTCCTTTCTTTCTAAGCAGTAGCTTTGAGCCTTATTTCTGTTTTTAGCACACTTGTGAGGTTGAGGTCTACAGAGAACAAGGTAGTTTGATCCCTTCCTTTCTGAGAAGGAATCCCTAACCCAGTTTCTGACTAGCATAAATAAAAGTCTACAGAGAACAGGGTGTTTTTGGTTTCTTTCCTTTCTGAGCAGAAACCCTTAACCCAATCCCTGGCTAACACACTCGCAGAGGTAAATGAAATCTACAGGAGACAAGGTGTTGTGATTCCTTCCTGTCTGAGCAGGAACCCCTTAACCAAATCTCTGGCTAGCACGCTTGCAGCAGTAAATGAAATCTACAGAAGACAAGATGTTGTGATTCCTTCATGTCTGAGCAGGAACCCTTTAACCAAATCTCTAGCTAGCACTCTTGCAGCAGTAAATGAAATCTACAAAAGACAAGGTGTTGTGATTCCTTCCTGTCTGAGTAGGAACCCTTTAACCAAATCTCTATCTAGCACTCTTGCAGCAGTAAATGAAATCTATAGAAGACAAGGCGTTGTGATTCCTTCCTGTCTGAGAAGGAACCTTTAACCAAATCTCTGCTAACCTCATAAAATCATCACACGAGATTGTTGATAAAAAGGAAGACAAATTCCATTAAACTAAGGCAGAGTCAGTAGTGTTTCAGCAAAGCGGAATCCATTAAAAACAGTGTTTCAGCAAACGACAGTTAAACAAAGCATGAACAGAAATTATACTAACACACTTATAAATAATGGGTGAATCTTGTGAAGAAGGTGGGCCCTCCCTTCTCACAAGATTCCCCTGAACGAAAAGCTAGAGAAGGATACTCAAAGAAGTCTTATATTCATCTGTCGAAATATCACATTACAAATTGGAAGAATAGAATACGTCCCGCTTCTCTGAAGTTGCTTCAATACATCAAAACTTGGATGCCCGAATGAAGAATTCCCTTCTCTTTTAAAGAGGGAACCTCCTCGATGCAATATATCTAAAAATTACAATGTATATTTTAGTCGGATATTCTTTCTAAGCCAGAGCAGGATGTCCTGGTCTCACGCAACAGAAATGCTATTACAGAAGCTGGATGAGGTATTGTTGTTACGATTGGAGTAACGGCTTCTTCTCGTAGTTGTCGATGTTGTTTCAGCATCGCAATTCACGGGTTGTTTTAGCCACGTGAATTGCGCTCTTGACTATGTCGTCCTTGACTGCGAACTGTAACGGCTTCCTTGTGTTTCAGCGTCATTGGTTGGCAGTCTCCTCTGTGTTTCATCATTTGTAGCTCTAAACTTCGTAACAGCTCTGTGTCTCAGCCTCTGCGACTCCGGAATGTATGACAGTGTTGCAGCATCAGGGGCCTCAGACTGTGTTTCAGCATAGGGACCTCGGACTGTGTTTCAGCAACAGGGACCTCGGTCTGTGTAATCAACTCCATGTTTCAGCAGCTACGACCTGGACTGTGTTTCAGCAGCAGGGACTTCGGACTGTGTAACAGTGTTTCAGCATCTGCGTCCTGAACTATGTTTCAGCAACAGGCTTTGAATGCTAGTCTGCAGTCTAATCAATGGTTAAGTACAAAAGTGATGTAAAATATTATGCAAAACAGATTAAGCATATAGTAATGAGGAAGGACGTTGTATACCTTGGAATGATCAGGTGAAGTGATAGTATGAGTCTAAATACAGGTGATCAAGGGTATAATAATGGCAAAAAGTGTGGGAAAAAAGGTACATTATGTGGTCCTAACATCCCCCCCAGCTCAAGGTGTTGCATGTCCTCAGGCAACTCACTCTGAATCAAAGTATTGATACTGGCTCTGATCGTGTAAATTACTCAAGCAGTAGCTCCGGGCAGTACTGTCTGTTGGCGTTTTGAACCCCTGCACCTGTTGCAGTCTTTGCCATGCTGTTGTCTCGGCCTTCTGAGGCAATTTATAACTGACTTGATATGTTTCTATTGGTAGCCAAAGGAGGGGAAAATAAAATTTGTACCCTATCCAGTTTTCAGCACAGTGTCTAACACACTGGATGTAGTTGGGTACCCTTGAAATTGTTGCTTCTAAGTTGGCCAAACCAAAAGGGTTGTGTTGTTGTCTCTTTTCTGTGGATTGCTGCCAAAACAGGTTGTTGGCCTGAAGGGAAGGAATCTCTATGGCACTGATGCTTTGTTGGCATTCTTGGAGCACTACTGACTGTAGATGTTGAACATGCTCAGTCACCCCTGGTTTTTTCAAGACCTCATAATATTCTGAAATGAATCTGGCTACGCTCTCTGGTTCTGATCTAATCCATAGGAGTTTATTGTCCTCATTGTGCTTGGCAGCCGAAAAGTCACTCTGCCACAAAATTTGATTGTAAAGAAAAGAAGTGAATGCTCGAAGTTGAACATCTTCAACAAGAGGATTTATATTGAGCAGCATGTTTTCGGGAATAGCCTCATTATGGAAGTATGCCTCACATAAGAGGTGTTGATCCCGGATAGAGGCTACTAGAAAAGTCTTGACAAAATCTGTTGGTTCTATTACTTTATGGGATTTTCTTTCTATAATTGATTTAATTTGGAACCATGTGAGTCTCTTCATGAGAAATAAAGAATAGTTACAAGATGGTTTCCTTGTGGCCATTAGTGTCTGCATCAAATCAAAGATCAGGACCAGTCTACCTTTTAAATCTTTGTTCTTCTTCTTGAGTTCACGAAATTCCTGGCGTGTCAGGTCCAATGCTTCCCAATCTGAGAAGGTGTGATTTATCCAGGTTTGCTTATGCACTTGCAGATGTTGGGCCTGTGTGTCAGCATACTCCTTCTTCCACTTTTGTATCTCTGCATGCTCGTCCCACAGTTGAGTTTGTGTTTCAGCATCTGAAGTAGTGGGATTAGGCAGGGTTTGAGTGGACTGTTCCCTGGAAGTGGAAAGATTGATTTGACTGGAAGGTGTAACTTCCTCCATGGGCACTGTTTGCACAGCCCTGTTGACAACAGTAGGGATTTCTTTCTTGATCCTGGAAGGGCCTGCTAGTTCTTGTGTTACAGCAGTTTTAGTCTTGATTTTGCTAGGGCCTGCTGGTTCTTGTGTTGCAGCAGGTTTGGTTTTGAGCTTAGTGGAACCTGTTGGTTCTTGTGTTGCAGCAGGTTCAGTCTTGGCTTCAAAAGGGGAAGGAGTGGGGGTTGCTCCTGGTACTGGAACTTGAACCATCTTATACCCTGCCTGATAATAAATATCTCCACATTGGCAGCACATATATTCTTTTCATATGCTTTCTGTGGTTTGTTCTACCAGGGTTGCTATACGACTTGCAGTGTATGAATTGAGCTCTTTTTCGTATGCTTCCTTGGCTCTGGCCAGTTCCAGCTTATATGCTTCCAGTTTTGATTTTAGAAATTCGTTTTCCTGCAAGAAAGATGTCATTTTTGCCTCTGGTGGTTGGGAAGGAGTAGCAGGAATGGTAGTTGCTGCTTTTGTTTCAGCTTCTTGGTGAAGAAACAATAGAGTTTCAGCACCTTCAACCTCCAATTCTTGTATGTCAATTTCAATATCAGTGGGTGGTTCTTGTGTTTCAGCCACTGAATGGGTGGCTACTTTTTCAACCATGTTGCTTGATGGAGGTGGTGTTGCAGCATCCTAGGCCTGTGATTCCCGAAATTCAATTTCAACATCAGTGAATGGTTCTTGTGTTGCAGCCACTGGATTTTCAGCCATTTTGCTTGATGAGGGTGGTGTTGCAGCATCCTGGGCCTGTAATTCCCGTAATTCAATTTCAACATCAGTGACTGGTTCTTGTGTTGCAGTCACTGGATGGGTAGCTGGTTGTGTTTCAGCTTCTTTATTGAAAACAAATGATGCATGGGCGTCTGATTCCTGTAACTCAATTTCAATGTCAGCGGCTGGTTCTTGTGTTTCAGCTGTGGATGTTTCCTATGTTTCAGCCATGGCTGGTTCTTGTGTTTTAGCCACTGAGTGGGTAACTGGTTCTTGTGTTTCAGCTACCCTGTGTGAGACAAATTGTGTTACACTTTCTGGGGCGTCTGGTTCTTGTGTTGCAGCGCCCATGGTTGGAATAGGCAAAGATCCCGAGATTGGGGAGGTCAAAGGTTTATGGGGTGTCAGTCGAATTGGTGGGGCATCTAGGGTAGTGGCCACAAAGGGGGGCCTTGTTGAGATTCTTGTTCGCTTTTTCCTAAAGAAGGGTGGAAAGAGGGGGGTTTGCTTCCATTTTCGGGAAGGTCGTTCTTTAATAATGGGCCAGGAGGGATTATCCGGTTCAGAGTCATCGATTAGAATATGAGGGGCAGAAGTGGAAGACTCTGGTGCGGTATGCAATGATTCTGGTATGGTAGGGGGGCTGGTTGGTCGTGTCGGTGAGCTATGGGGTATTTCGGGGGAAACTGGGGGGTTTGGTTGTTGCTGCTCCTCCGGAATTTCAGGGACTTCAGCAGCTGGTGCAGGGTTTATAGGTGGATTATTTAATGGACGGTTTTGTTGAGAAAAACCCCTGTTGATGAGTAATTGAACAAGATGGTGGTGGGTCAGTGATAGGGTTGGATCTTTTGCCTGTCGACAGTAATGTGCCATATTCTTTAAACAACCCAGCAAATAATAGGGAATATTGACCTGTCTGTTATACCTTAAATGCGAAAGTAGGAGAAAGTCATGCTGGTACACTACCTGATATCAACCTTCGCAGGTCAGGTAATGCTTGATGAATCTAGTGACTTCCGGCCATGGTGGTGTCAATGCGATTAGCTGTACACCCCTGCCTTTTAGTTGAATGCGTTCCTCGGGCAGGAAGAAATTCTGCTGAATGGTCCCAATGATATGTTTTCTGCTAAACGTATGATTGTCGTTCATGGGGATGCCTGAGACTTCTGCTATGTCTTCTTCTGTGACTGATATTCGCACCCCTTCAATGACAGAATAGTCCTCCTGAAGATTTCGAGCGAACTGTAGGACTTGTTGTTCGTTGTATCCTTGAAGTCTGCGGAAGTAATTGAGCCACCCTGCCTGCTGGAAGATTTTGTACACTGCTGGGTAGTGTTCCAGCATCGCCGTGGTGGTGGGCTCATTTCGTACGATAGATCCTCCCATGGCTTTCGGCTTAGTAATTTACAGCGTCGAGAGTTCGTGTATCAGCTTCTGCAGAGTGAGTTTTCCGAGCAACGTTATGCAGGAATAGTAGTTAAATGTGCGAAAGGGTGGTGTATTAGGGGTGACGGCGGTGAAATCAAGTGTAATGATGGTATCGCGAATTTGATGTGTACTTCCCCTCTCGTCTACTGTGGCTAGTACTGATTGTACTTGAATGGCCATAATGACGTCGAATCTTTCCCATTAACTATAGCCTAACTGAGTTACATAAACTTTACATACCTTGCCTTACCATTTGATTCGTGTTGCGAACAATATATTGTGCATGTCAGTGATAGTCTTATGGTGGCGATATTTTTTTGAAGTGTGTTGAGGATTTGCTGTCTAGAAGATCGAACTATAAAATCTTGCTGACAGACGATGGTGAAGGACTGGTGTTTCGGCAACAGGGAAAGATGAAGCAAGTGTTGTAGATGAAGAACTGCTGAGCAATGGTGTTCCAGCTCTGAAGAAATCAAAAGTGCTGACGTGGTGTTTCAACATCAAAACAATGATGAAGGGTTGCTGGCAACGATGTTTCAGCAATGGGAAGAAAATGAAAGGTTGTTGATAATGGTGTTTCAGCAACGGGAAAAGTTGCTGACAATGGTGCTTCAACAACGGGAGGGGAAAGGCGAAACAAGTGTTGGACGAAGTTGTTTCGGGAATGAAAATGATGAGGAAATGGCGGACTGGAGTGTTTTGGGAATGAAAGGCGCTGAACAGTGGTGTTTCAGCATCTGGAAAAATGATGAAAGGTTGCTGGTAACGGTGTTTCAGCAACGGGAAAAGTTGCTGATAATGGTGTTTCAGCAACGGAAGGGGAAAGGCGAAACAAGTGTTGGACGGAGTTGTTTCGGCAATGATGAGGAAATGGCGGACTGGAGTGTTTTGGGAGTGGGAATAAATGAAAAGTGATGAACAGTGGTGTTTCAGCAGCATGAAGGTCATCAGTGCTGAACAGCGGTGTTTCAGCAAAGTGAGGGCTCATCTCTCTGAAATGGAATCGTCCTCTTCTGGTGGCGGGAATCTGCAAAACATCTGTAGCATGGTATTTCTTTGACAGGGATTATTAGAAAATGAAATCTAATCTAATCTAATACTAAATAAAATTAATCTTGAAAGAATTAATTGTTATTAGGGGTAGAAACCCCCTCAACGAAGAGAAAATGAGCATCTGCCATGCATGTGGCCTTAAAGTCTTCTTTAGAAATGGGTTTCTGATATAGACGGAGCCGATGACCATTTACGAGTAACGGAGTTCTGGAATCATCGATTGTGAGGATCCTTACTGTTCCATTAGGAAAAACTGTGTCTACTTCGTAAGGTCCTAACCATCTTGTGCGCAGTTTCCCTTGAAATTCTTTGAACCGAGAATCATACAGTAGAGCCCAATTACCTTTTTGGAACTGCTTGTTCTTGATATTTTTGTCATGCCATTGTGATCTTTGCTGTTGAATTATGGTTGTTTGTTGAATGGCATCTAATATTTTCTCCTCTAGTTCGTTAAGTTGTTGCAGCCTGGCTGACTATGCATCGGTTAGATCAAGGTTGGCAGCTAAAGCAGTCCTTAGGGTTTTTATCTCAAATTCCACAGGAAAGACAACACTCTTTCCATAGACCAATTCATAGGGAGAAAATCCTGTAGTATTTCTCCAGGTAGTTCTGTAG
>JZKD02S2278409.1:875986-889726 GCA_000966675.3 Picea glauca
GCTTGGTCCTTACAAGAGTTTGATTACCTAATTAACTAAGTGCCTTTGGTACAACCTTGCGTAATTCAAAATCCCTAGAAAGCTAGCATGTGGACATGTGGGTCCGTTACTATCCTTTAACTCCTTATTGTGATGTAATCTAAGAAAAACTTGAAACTATCCTAGATTAAACATGTGGGCATGTATGGGCCCGTTACAAACCTTTAAACTTCCCTAGTGTTTTGATCTAAGAAAGCAAAATTTCAAATACTATTCTATCTTTGTAGCATGTGGGCATGTATGGGCCCGTTACAATATGAAGTTGTGTTTGAAAAATAAAACTAAGAGGGGTCCCCAGAAGGTTCGTTGTCCTCTCCTAAAGGTTTTAAACTTTGTGTAAGGGAGATGAAATTGTTTTCACAATCTTTTTCTTATTCTCAAGATCGCTTGGAGGCAAGAGAGAAGAGCATATTAAATGATTGTTTACTTCAACTTCTAGTCCCAAATGTGAGTTAGATGTGATTAAATATGATTGCCAACTTATGTTGTAAGTCAAAACAAGCCATCCATGTGGCTAAAAGCAAAGAAGGGAAATTGATTTTTATCCTCCTAAGTGCCTATGTGTGTTTGACTAACCCCTTTATATGATGAGGGGACTAAGTGTAATGTGGCTTTACAACATTTTTGACATCATTTTTAAGAAGGCAAATGGCCTTCCCCACATCCCAAGAACTTACAATGTGAAATTTTTTTCAAATGTGTGGCCCCTAGTGAAGACAGAGGCGCACAGAGCGCAGGCGCGCAAACAGAGATGATTCAGAAAGTGCATGCGCGCAGAGAAAAGTTGTTACTTAAGCGCATGCACGCACTATGCATGTCTGTGGGGTAGAATACCCGCGCATTGATGACAAGCGACCGAGAAAGAAAAATCTGGATGGATTTCTCTCAATTCTTCTTGGAATTGACTGGTTAGCAGGTCGGCTGAGGCCGGTTTGTGCACCTGCAAGTTAAACAAACTAAAAGAAGAGAAAAATAAAACCAAATGAGGTAGGAATTTGATACCTTTCCCCAGTGGAGTCGCCAATCTGTTGCACCTCCTTCATCACCTTGGTGAGCAAAATCGAGGTGCTTAGCAAGCCTAGTTGGGTCTGCTAGGCAGGATAGTTGTAGAGAAAAGAGTTAGAGAAAGAAAAACTAAACTAAACTAAGAATTAAACTAATAGATGCAATAAAAATAAAAATCATGAGCATAGGGACATAGAAATAAAAGAAACAGAAAGACCCATGTCACCAATGTTTGTAGGCTGATCTATTGATGAAATCAAAGCACCAATAAGAAAGGGGACTATGAGTCCCTTCTTCCTCCAAGGGAAGGCTCTTGGACCCTCACTAGTAGCTCTTCTTACAACAAGAAAATGAAAATGGTGATGAAAGAACTCCTTGCAAATCCACTCAATGGAGAGGTGGAATGCTTAATGAAATGATGCCAATGTGTTCTTGTCAAGGATTGAGTCCTTAAAACAATCTAGGCAGCATAACATTACTTTAAATTCCTTGAGAAAATGAGGTGCATTCATGGCTTTTTATAGCATTGCTTAGGGATTTTGTTTAACTACTTTGTAGTGTGAAAAGAGGCCATTTAGGGCATTATTAGGTCTTTGACTAGCCCACCATTCG
This sequence comes from Picea glauca, assembly GCA_000966675.3. NCBI lineage: Eukaryota > Viridiplantae > Streptophyta > Pinopsida > Pinales > Pinaceae > Picea > Picea glauca. The sequence continues at coordinate 877,643 of JZKD02S2278409.1, forward strand.
GATTCAGCTCAGATTTGAGGGTCAAATCGGCTTGGGAGTTGATCCATAAGTGGTTGGGAGGCCGACCACTTCAATAAATGCACCGTTTAGCAGGTGCATGGATTTTTGCGCTAACAGCCGCGCATCATGCGCCTGTGCGCGCTTTATACATTCCCGTTATGCGCATGTGCGCGCGCACCCAATGTTTGCAAAGAACTCTTCAATTTTTCACTACTTTGTATAGTTTTTGACCTTTTTTTAATGTTGTGGAATTAATTCAAGTCCATGAATGACTTCATCATTGTTTGACGATGCTGAGTTCTTGTAATCATGTGCTGACGAAATTTCAGTGATAACATGCATGATACAACCAGTTATTGCGTAGCAACAACCAAATCCTATTACACAAGGTGGAAAATTTTCCAACAATGCGTTCGATCACTTGGGCACCCCGTAAAATAAAACGTCGATGCATCACAACTTGACGATCGAATCTTACTCATGATTAAATAATTAATATGAAGACATTAGTTATGTTATGATTGGGTACAGTTGGGTTTCCAATTTTAGTAAACTCTATTCGAAGAGGAATCTCGGAGTAAGTAACCGAAACCCAAATTCTAGGAGAAGTAGTTTGAGGCATAGTAGCCTAAGGGGGAGGGGTTTTTCTATATATTGTATCTTTGCAATATAAGCCAGGTTGGCAAAGTAGTGTAGACAAAGGACTATTGACTGTAATCATTGAATCTGAATAGAAATAATAATGCAAAAGTCCCGAATATTTGACGAAAATATTCTAATGGTGGTGGTTTGATGTATTGTGATCCTATCTATGTATGTACTTCTTGGCTCTTGTAAATTCATATATGTTCTCTTTGATTAAATTGGAATATCTAACATGTTTAAAAATCATCGCGTGGTTCTTTAGACTCAACCATTTAAACTCTATGTTTCTTCTAAGTAAGTTAGAATTCATCTTTAATGGTGCTCTGATTTGCTTTATGTACCATTTATTCCACCATACACGATGACATTTAAACTAAAAGACCATTGCCTATTTAGCCTTTATCCTCTCAAGGTGTCATTTACCAATCATTGGTTTCTCTTGCTTTCAAGAGGTTGACTCCATAGACCAAAGCTCTGTATTTCCTTGCCAGTGAAACCATAAACATTTCCCAAACACATAAATCTAGACGACAATCCAAAGTCATATCTATAAGAGACTAGGTCTCAGAGAGAGCCCTCTCTAGATTGGAAAAACTAGTTTTCAGTCTTAAAGTTGGTCTATAGGTTACCTTTGCCATTTTTTTTCTCGGCGAAATGAATTCACAGAGTGCTAATAGGCCCATAAAAATATTGGAACTCTTTCATCCCAGTTGTCCCTAATTGTGCACCATACTTTTGTCAATCCTTTGTCTGAAATCTTGTTAAATGAATCTACTATGTCATTTTATTCTAGATGATATGAGCTAATTTTTTGGTGTTGAATAAGGAACTCACGAGTGAAATTGGTGATGGTTTCACTGATAAAATGTGCACCCTAGTCACTAGTCAAGATCTGGGGACATCCAGACTGAGTAATGATGTTATCAAATACAAACTTGGTCGTTGTGTCTATAGAGAAATCCTAGATTGGATCTCCTTCTGCCCAGTGGGTAAGATAGTCTATAGCAGTGATGATATACCTTGCCTTGGAATGCTTGGTTAGCGGATTGATTGGTCCTATAAAATAAACATCCCACTTTTCAAAATATCGAAGAGCCCAAACATGATGTAATGGAAACTAATCTCTGCATGACATCTTACCGATCATATGATAGACATCACATGCCCTGGCATAATCCTTAGCATCTTTGAAGACAATCAGCCACCATAGTCCTTCTTGAAGTATCTTTTGGGCAGTTGCTTTCCCTCCAACATGTCTTCTCACAACTCCATTATGACATTCCCACAATATCTTGGGATTCTCATGGACAAGTACGCATCTTCTAAGGATGTTTTCCAACACCAACTTGTAAAGTTGTATTGCAATCAATTTATGGACTGCAGCCTGAACAACGAGGTTCTTTTTCTTAGTGAAGGAGTAACCATCATGAATATTAACATTAGTGAGAAATTATGCAATATTAGAAAGATAATCAGGAATAGCCTCAATTTTAAAAATATCAACATCTCAGAGTTAGTGATCTACAACCCCTCCACTCTCCCCTAAATCCAGTCAGGATAAATGATTAGGACCAACAATCAATTTTCCTAGCTTGACGATGACCTCGAAGGAAAATTCCTGAAAGAGAAATGACCACCTACAAATCCTTCCTTCCATCATAGGATTATTGACTAGATATTTTAGAGATGAATGGTCAATAAATAATTTAAAATGATCTCCTAAAATATAGTGTCTAAATTTTTTCAAATCATAGACCATTTCCAAACCTTCTCATTCAGTGGTCATGTAGTTGTGCTCAACATGAGAGAGATTCCTACTAGAAAAATAGATGGGATGATACAAGTTTCCTTCACCATGTGCACAAGGATCACACCCAAATAAATACCAGAAGCGTCGATGTGTACATGGAATTCCACCTTCCAATTTGGATATATCAAAATAGGGGCATGTTGACGAGTGTTTATGACACACCGTTAACGGGAAGGCAAGATCCGAACCGGGGTTGTCTATTCAACCCAGGCCGTTTGGTATAATCTACCCTGACGGGTTTTATGGCTCCGATAGCCAACTAAGATCCTAAAAAAACAAAAATATGTGGACTAACTAAATATACAACTCTAACAATCAACACTTTAATTACAAATTCTTAACTAACAATGGTTATATACAATCTACAAGGTTTAAGCAAAGCCTTGTGAAAATAATTGTTTTAATATAATGGATCTAAACAAAATTATTCTATTATTCTAACTACCAGACTAATAAACAATGTATGAATAAGATTTTTAATCATATAACGAAAATAGACAAAGTATTTAACGTTTAAATGATGCAATCACTATTCATTCACAAATTAACAAATTAAATAAATAATATGGTAACTAACCTCTCGTTGATCAGTAGTACTAAGAATGATTTATCTCTCAGTATTTGTATGAGCTCCTCTTAACATGTGTCAAGTGTAAACCTATGACAAAAGAAAGCATAATGCTTCTTGAAGAAAATCAAAGAAGTATTTTATATTTCGGAATGATTTTATGATGACAGAAAGACAAATGATTATATATCATGTGACTTTAGAATGTCCAATAACTGGAAATGAAAGAAATTTCAATTCTCAGTAATGGTGTTACCAACTACCTAGCATCAGATATAAACTCAAAATACTTGAATAGATGATCATTCATAGATATCAGCTAAACCAAAAGATAATGAACCACATAAGGAAATATGTGATATAAAATATTATATGCCGAACAGACTAAAGCTAGTTAGATATAGATAAAATTTCACATCTAAAAATTACATGAGAAAACATTGCACAGTCGACACAGGATGGATGCCAAGGAGTAAACTGTTTTCCCATATACTTTCAAAAAAACAAGTCCATCATATGGTCTAGGAGGAATTGCCCCTATCACTAGGCAAACAACGTTATTTAAACAAGTTTATGATTTGTTCCTCTTATCATGCAAGATAGAGGCAGATCTTTTAAAATAAGATTTTACTAAAATAAAATAACAAAAAGATAATTCCGTTGAAGTCTTTTTAATCCAAAATAGTTACATTAATAAACATTGTTTTTCAACATTAATAAACATTGTTTTTTAAGATCTTCAACCAAATCATATTCTAAAATTGGGGCAACAGAGTTTTGTCTAGTTTCAATTTGCTTTGGTTGTTTTGAAACCACATTCATGCTTGTTTAGGGTGAAATTGTTTTTTGTGCCTTACTTCGAGTGTTATAAGAACGAAAAATTTAAAAATTTTCTTGAAATATGTTGTCCGAAAAATGCCTGAAAACAAGAGGAGATGATTCCTCCTCATCAGGTGTTTCTTCCTCACCAATATTGTCTTGATTTTTAGGGGGTGAAGAAACAAAGTTATCATGTGCTTCCAGTATCTTTTGTAAAGCATATTGTAGTCCTTCAAAGTTTAGACCTTCTATGGTCGGGTTTGGTCGGTTTGGAGGAAAAGGTTTTCTGAAAGGTGGTATAAAACCTCCTTTACTTGTACATGCCTCCTCAATGGATGCTTTTAAGTCTATGACTTGATTGGATAATTTATGGAAAACTTTCTGCAAATTTTCCAAGTCTAATGTCTCTTGTTGATTTTTATTTTGAGGACGTCTAGTGAGAATTTCTATTTTCTTTTTAGAAGATGAAGTTGTTTTAGCCTCACTATTTAAACTATATTTTAACCTCATAATGCATTTCTCAACAAGGACTGCCTCCTCAAAGGATTCTAATAATGTGTTATTTTTGGACCTTTTAACCCATATGGCTATATTGTTATGCAGGGCCTTAGTATAGTATGTAACAATCGAATTTTCTGCAGGCACCAAATCTACAGGGATTTTATTTTTTAACGTTAGGAATATCTGGTTGAAGTCCTTAACTTTTTCTTCAGGGTTCATTTTCATACTAGAGAGTTCCATTACCAGAACTTCTGGAGATTTATCATCTCTAAATTTTTCTAGGAACCAGGTTTCAAATTTGTCACAAGAGATGATGGTTTGAGGTTGTTGCGCAAAATACCTAGTTGAGGCATTACCTTCAAAGGTGTAGGGGAATAAACTACACATGAAATCCTCGTGGTCGACACTCTGGAGTCTAACAACTAACATAAATTTCTTGATGTGATCCTCTGCTGATTGCTTTGAATATGGATACAATTTGGGTATCCACTTCTTCGAATGTTTGGGCAATGAGTATTGGGGTCTAGGTACTGCCACAAAATATTGATCGAGCCAAGGTCTGGCGGGATTATTTTGGTTTTCCATGGGAGTTGGTGGAAATGAAGGTTGAGATCGTTCAGACAAATAATTGCTTTTGTCTGAGGATTACTCTATTGAAGAGGGTGGAGAAGAACCAGGTGGGATGCCAGATCCCCCAAAACCAAAGATTAGTTCTTCGGGAGGATCGATGATATTACCGCCTAATGGGTTTTTGGGTAGACCAGTGTCAAGAGGTTGTTATTGTAAATTTTTGAAATCGAGGGGCTAATTAAGTTGTCTACCAGGTTGTCTGATTCGAGAGAAAGTACTTTCAGTTCTTAGAATGGACTAGTGAACAATTTCCTAGAGGTCAATCCCTTGAGGAACTGGTGTCACCGGTTCGACGGGAATATCAGGAGTAGTGTTTGAGGTAGTAATTAGATCAAGTGTAACATTACTGTCTGAGAAACTATGCTTCACAACAGGAGAACGATTTTTGGGGGAAGTATTGCGACCTCCATGTGCCATCAATGATTTTCATGCCCTCCTTCTAGCACCATTTGTTGACGGGCATTTATGACACACCGTCAACGGGAAAGGAAGATCCAGACCGGGGTTGTCTATTTCACCCAAGCCGTTTGGTATAATCTACCATGACAGGTTTTATGGCTTTGTTAGCCAAATAATATCCTAAAACAACTAAAAGATGTGGACTAGCTAAAGATACAACTCTAACAATCGACACTTTAATTACAAATACTTAACTAACAATGTTTATGTATGATGGTTATATACAATCTATAAGGTTTAAGCAAATCCTTGTGAAAATAATTGTTTTAAGATAATGGATCTAAACAAGATTAAATATAAGAAAAATTATTCTAGTATTCTAACTACCAAACTCATAAACAATGGATGGATAATATTGTTAATCATATAACGAAAATTGACAAAGTATTTAACGTTTAAATGATGCAATCACTATTCATTCACAAATTAACAAATTAAATAAATAATATGCTAACTGACCTCTCGCTGATCAGCAGTACTAAGATAGATTTATCTCTTTGTATTTGTATGAGATCATGTTAACCTATGTCAAGTGTAAACCTATGACAAAAGAAAGAATAATACTTCCTAAAGAAAATCAAAGTATTTTATATTCCAGAAAGATTTTATGATGAAAGAAAGACAAATGATTATATATCATGTGACTTTAGAATGTCCAATAACTGGAAATGAAAGAAATTCCAATTCTTAGTAATGGTGTTACCAGCTACCTAGAATCATATGTAAACTCAAAATACTTGAATATATGATTAGTCACGGATATCAATTGAACCAAAAGATAATGATCCACATAAGGAAAAACATGATATAAAAGATTATATGCAGAACATACTAAAGATAGTTCGATACAGATAAAATTTCACATCTAAAAATTACATGAGAAAATAATGAAAACACTGCACAGTCTACACAGGATGAAAGCCAAGGAGTAAATTGTTTTCCCATGTACTTTCAAAAAAATAAGTCCATAATATGGTCCATGAGGAATTTCTCCTATCATTGGGAAAACAACGTTATTTAAACAAGTTTATGATATGTTCCTCTTATCATGCAAGATAGAGGCAAATATTTTAAAATACGTTTTTACTAAAATAAAATAACAAAAAGATAATTTTGTTGAAGTATTTTTAATCCAAACAGTTACATTAATAAACATTGTTTTTCAACAAAATAAAATTACAAGTCCGTTGTATGCTCAACCTATGACGCATTCCCTTAATCGTAGCAAATCAATCTGTTGTTCACCTAAGTAAATGAAAACTAAATCAAAATTAGACAATAATCAAAACAAATAATTCAAAAGACAAGCTACAGAATCTTTCGATCCTATAGCTGGTCTAATATAAAAAAAAAATCAAAATGAATTTAGCTATTATCCAAACAGAATCAAATCGTGAAATACAAAGGAATTATTTACCAATTCAGAAATTCGAAAGAGAGGCATCAGACAGATCTGAGTTTATAATGGTATTGAAATTGGTTGAATTTTTAATAACCAAATTCATGGATCCTTAATACGCTTATTGGCTCTGTGTGAAGTTGATCAAACAAAATCTATGAGTTCATCGTTTTCCCTCTCAAGAGATGAATTCTGAGTGATCACTTGATTCAACTATGCCTATAGGTAAGAAATATCCCGATAATAACTTTAGATCTATTCAAAAAAATTCTCACAGTGCACCGGCTCCATGCTTGGTAAAGGTTGAGCCTGCTCTGTAGTGGGTAACTTACCTTGTTCCATGATTCTTTTGAGATCATGTTGAATGCCTGAAAAATATTGTTGTTTCTTTAAGAAAGGAGGGAGATTTGATAAAAAATCGAATTGTGGTGCATAAGCATTGGTATCATCCTCAGAAATCTGGTCATTGACATCAATAACAGGGATAGATTTTTCACGATCACGATGTTGATTCCTTAGTATTCTGAATATGAGTCGACGAGGTCTATTGTTCTTAAAATCAATGTCTGGAATTCTCTGTGTCTTTCTCCTACCATGTTTCTTGATTTTAACTTCATTTAAATCAACCATAACTGGCTCAGAACCAGGAACAACAAGGACCTTATCCTTTAGATTATCTAATACACCTTCTAAGGATTTCTTGGGAATAAAATCACACCTCATGTTTTTTCCTTTGGATGATTTATGGAAAACAATAGGGGTTTTAGTTATACACACAGGGATTTCTTGCAATTCAACATGTAGGTTTTCCAGAGAAGGGTTTGATAGGCAAGGGTTGGAGGGCTCATCAAAACGCAGAGGTGAGTCTATCACGATTTCAGGTGGAGCAAACCCATTCCTAGTCACAAAGTCTTGCCAGTTATCCCCAACATTAGACAATTGTGAAATGACTAGAATTCGAATCATGCCGTGATGGAATAAACTAGATTGTGCATTCACATTTTGACTTTGGTAAAATTTGGCCACTTTTTGCAGGCTCTTAAGCAAGTAGAATGGCATATCTAAATCAAACCCTAAAAATACCATCAACAAATGGAAATGATATAGGAAAACTAGTCTGTAACTACCCTCACAAGTGAAAAACTTCCTAAGTATCAACAATAAGCCATGCCATTGTGGTTTAAATAAAACAATTGGTGTACCTTTTACACTGTAACGTGACCTCTTGGAATCCATTAGTAGGTGCCATAGGACGCCTTCGAATTTGAGGTTTTTTAACCAGTGAGCTCCCTTTTGAGGAAATCTCATGGCTTCTGCAATGAAATCTTCAGTCACCTCCAATTGCAAATCTCCAATCTTGGACTTAGCACCATTGAAGGTTTGGGAAAAGGCTTGAGCAACCTCAATGTTAAAACCCTCGAATAGTTTTATGAACCTGTCCCAACCATAAGCCATGAGATCATACACAAAGTCATCATGTGAGAGGAGATCCTATGAGCCATTCAACTCCATCCTCACCACAGGCGCCATCGGTTTGGTCATGAAAAAACAGCAGGAGTAGAAAATGGAGGTGCATGTTTGAAACCACACTAAATAGAGGGTAAGATTTTCATTTTCGGAGGAGACTTGATACCTAAGTCTTTGGGAGAAAGAAAACCTAGCGACCACTCAGACTTTTGAGTGAATGCTAAACCAGAGGACATGCAAAAATGAAAACCTCCTTCTCTAATGACCACCAAACCCAAAACGAAGACTTACCACCTAAGGAAATGAATGAAAACTTAAGGTAGAAGGAAAAAGGAGTAATTATTTGAAGCCATGACTGTTAGTCCTGTACCAAAATGATGAGACCGGGATATGACTTCAAGGGATAACATTCATATTTCAAATTAAACCAAAGTTATTGTTTGATGTGTGATCGTAGATGTGGTAAAGTGATAATCAAAACATCAAAAGAATAAAATGTCTAAGGCATGCCTCCAAGGTGAACAAATCATGTGCTACTGGTAAGAAATTAACTCAGAACATGATAAATTAAAAAACCTTTAAGGTTATTAGGATCATTAGATGCATTTAGTTATTCACCCAATTTCATAAAGAGAAACTCTAGAATCTGTACAATGTGTTCAAACAAAGATCTTGTTTCACTTTCATGCTTACAGTCATGAAAGTGAACAAGAAAAATGAGAGATTAAAAGAAATGAAATCACACACACAACTAATCAAACGAATTCTTTAAAACAACAAGATGATAGAAATATTTGCAAACGTAAAGAGGCAGCTACAGAAAATTTTATCCCATTAAGATGATATTTTACAATGATAAAATCGACATAAATATCTGGTTGCCAACAGGGAAGTACTCAAATTTTCTTTGAGAATGTATAAGGTTTGATCACACTCTGGTTTCAAATTGAAGGCTTCAAATTTCTTCAACAACTTCTCTAGAAAGGTAGTTATGGTTGTGTAATTTATGACAAATCTATGATAATACCCATTGTGACCCAAAGTTGACTGTATTTTCTTAGAATTCATGGGAGAAAGCATATTAATAATCACCACAACCTTTGCAACATCAACCAAAAATCCTTCCTTGCATACTTATATATGTCCTAGAAAAATTCCAAAAGGCAGATAAAAGATGCACTTCTTCAGGCTCAAAGAGATTTGTAGCTTACCTACAACGATCTAACATCAATCATAGTAAACCTATGTGCTCCTTCAATAAAATATATATCATCCAGTCGACCATATGCACCTAAACGAACTTGTGATTAAAATCCTAAAAGGTAACAATTATAATTAAAGAGAAAATAGTAGGAGAATTTTTCATCCCAAATGATCCAGGTGGATCATCTCAAAATTTGATAGAGTTAAAGTATTCAAATGGAAAATTAAATCTTACAAGGTGGAAGAGCTCGTCAGCAGCTTTCTGGTGACGTTCGTTTCAAGAAAAATGACCTCTAGGTGACAAAGATATGAGCAATTGAAGTTTCGTCAAAATTGGTGGAATATGATTAGAAATGGGTTAAAAATGTTTTGGTTTGAAAAAAAAGGAGTGGGTCAAGGGCCTAGCCCTTGACCTTGCCATGCCAACACCAAGGCCCCTTGGTATTAAAAACATGTCATATAGTCAAATATTATATGTTTAAAAACCCAAAGCACATGTTATAAACCATATGAAAAAAACCCATGTTATAAACCATATGGAAAAACCCTTGGTATTAAAAACCATATCATAAATCCAACATATATAAACCATATCATATGGTGCGCCAAAACACATATTAAAAACCATATGATGTGCCAAGCATATAAACCATATGCATATAACATATACATATGTTATACGCTATAACCAAAGTCCAAAAGTTCACGCGCCATAATATGTAATACAACCATATGTTAGTGCGCCCAAAATATTTGTTGGAACTATATACCATGCCACATATATTAAAACCAAAGTCATGCGCCATAATATATGGTGTATATGTAAAATAGATCGTGCCAAGGAGAGGAAGCCCGCAGGTTTGACCCCAGGACTTCCGCCCCCATAACAACCACAATATACCAATCTGCCACTGCCATGGGTCGTGTCATATAATGGCGCATAAAACTTAAAAAGTGTTGCGATTCGAGATATTTTAGAGGGTGTGTGGCCCATAGCTCGTGCCCCCAAAAAACTATTATTTTTTAATATTTAAATGGAGCATGGCACACATCCCGATGCAGAAAGAATGAGTTTTGATGCAGGCAGAGACAGGCACGTAGATCGAGGTAATGCTGCACAGTGACCGAAGTGAATTTGCATGCAGACCGAGGTAGTATTTTCACGTAGTTCGAGGTGGTATAGAATTAACACACATCCCGAGGCCGTATGGACTGTACATTCAAGGGCAGATTGGGAATAGTGCCAAAAAGGGCATTCAGAATCTAGTTTCAGAAATATATCGAGTTTATACTAAAAAGTCTCAATTTTTCACAAGGATTCCAAATCCAGCTTCAGTTTTTGCATTCAGGCATCCAAACAGAAAAGTGCTCATAGAACCTTCTGGATAAACAGAAAGGTATTCATGTTTATACTTAAAATTTTCAGAATTTCATCTTGCAGTTGTTGTTGAAGTCTGTTACTGTATATGACAGATAGAACTCAAAAGTCACTTTGTAAGCATTTGAATACTTAATCTATCTGCCTTCCCATTTGGAAAGTGGCCCGGAGAGGTAGTCAGGAAGTCTGGTGAACTCCGTTACCAATTTTGTTCTTAGATAGTATGCTTACATGTTTATGTGTTGATGAATGTTCTTTAATTTTGCATTCATAAAGATGGTTAACAATTAAGAAATTCACATACAAGTAATGGTTAAAGATCAAGTAAAATTTTCAGATCAAGTTGGTATCAGAGCGAGGTTAACCATTTTCTTTGTGAGTTGATGTTAACAAGATCCAAGCTTCAGCATGGTGAAGGAGAACTTGAAGAGTTTGATCCAGAGATTGGTTCAAGAAGAGGAAGGATGTCTTTACCAGAAGGAGAAGAAACAGCTTCTTCTATCCCTTCTGAAGAGGAATTTCTGAAAGCTTTCATGAGAATGCAAACGATGGTAGAGGAGCTCTATCAAGATTGAAAGAAATGTAATGTCCATTTTAATTAACATCAATTAATTCTACAAACAAAACAGTAAAATTCAATAATTCCTTTTTAATTGAGCACATACACATTTTAAATTGATCAACAAATAATAAAATTATATAACAAAATAAAACAAATACACAATTTAAATTACCTTAGTCTAATGCTAACCATCCGCTTTCCACTTGCCTTGTTGACCGATGTTGAACTGTGTAAACACTGCCCAAAACTTTGTTCCACCCTGCCAACTAGGACAACTACCTAGCTCCAGGATACCATATGGATATCCTGGCCCTTGTGCCCAAAACCTCCAGCAAACCGGTGCCCCCATGAACTAATCCTCCTGACTCCATAACTCAACTCTCCTCTCTCTGCAAATCCAAGAGAGCCCCAAAGAAAAACAATAATCTCATAGAAAAAAATGCCCCTCTTCCTTCGTAACCTCCCTGCTCATATGCCTCCTTCACCACCCTGCCTTTCATTTACTTCCTTACCTACCCATTTATTACATTATCCCCTCATAATTAATATCTTATCCCTTTATATTCAATGTCTTATCCCTTTCCGTGTACGTAAGTTTTTAACAAATTAACTTATAATTTATTATCCCTATTAATTTAATACC
>JZKD02S2278409.1:903590-928474 GCA_000966675.3 Picea glauca
TTAATTAGTATCATTATACCAATCTTGTTTAATTAATACCATGTTAAGACAATTAATACCCTAATTAATTTTTACTTAATAATCCTTAAACATTTATTCAACTAGGGTTGTTACAAGAAAGGTGAACAAGGTGGACCATCTAATACAGAAGGTAAAAAAGAAGAAGGTGGTGAGGAACCTCCTAAAACTCCACCAACTTCTCCATCTCTTCCTGATGGTTCTATTCCTTCTCCATTTGAAAAGCACAAAACAAAAGTTGATCCTAATATACCTCATTTAAAGATTGATATTAAGTTTGATTTACCTATGTATAATGGAGAACTTAATGATGAAAAATTGGACAATTGGATCCGTCAAATTGAAGTTTATTGTTGGATTCAAAAGTTTACTGAAGATGCTATTAAAATTCGGTTGGCTTCTCTCCGACTTGGAAGGACTGCTCTCATTTGGTGGGAAAACAGATCTCAAGAGGATCTTACCACGAAAGGTAAAATCATTTCCTCTTGGTATGAGTTCACTTCAGCACTTAAAAATCAATTTTATCCATTAGGGTATATGCAGCAAGCTATGATGGATTGGAAGAATTTGAGACAAAGTAAGGGACAAAGTGTGCAAGAATACACACAAGAATTTCGAAAAAGAGCATTGATACTTGGTATACCTCTCTACACTTAGGAAAATCTTCTCAAATATATAGGAGGATTGCATACTTATTTACATCATATGATATTGATGTTTAATCCGACTAATCTTGATGAGGTGTGTGTTCAAGCAACTCACATTGAGTCAAAATGAAAGAGTGTTCATGATGTTTCTTCAACTGAATCCGTCCAGGCAAAAGAAGGCAAGGAAAAGTGGAAAATTAAACATACAGCTACAATGAAGAAGGGTGATGAGAGACCTACATGCTCGCATTGTCAAAAGCAAGGGCATGAAGAGGCAAAGTGTTGGAAGCTACATCCTGAAATGAAACCAAAGTGGTTTAAGGATCGGAAGGGGAAGCAGACAGCCACGGTTATCATTGAGGACCTTGGATCAGATTCTAAGGACGAAACAAAGGTAACAATCGCAGGTGTGAAAGGTAAATCTATTGTTGATAATGATTCAAAAATTAGTTCTTCATGTGCTTCTACTTCTAAAGATGATGACAATTCTAAGGATAGAAAGAGGAATGCATTGTTTCATATAAGAGTGATTACAAAACAAACAGAGATCGACACACTCATAGATAGTGGATCTCAAGCTAATCTTATTTTAGAAGAAGTAGTTAAGCAATTGGGATTAAAAACAAAACCACACAAGAAACCTTATCCATTAGGTTGGGTATGCAAAGATAAAAGATTACAGGTAACACAACAATGTGATCTAAAGTTTGCAATTACATCTAAGTTTGTAGATGAGGTTGAATTTGATGTGGTACCACTAGATATCTGTGGAATTGTGTTGGGTAGTCCGTACTTATATGATCAAAAAGAAATCTTCTATTGAGAACATAATCAGTATCACTTGTTTAAAGAAAGAATTGAGTACATAGTGCATTCACATTCATTCAAAAACGACAAATCATTGGGCACTACACAACAATTAAAAAGGGTTGTTAATGCAAGTCGGAATTTGGCATTTATGTCTATACAATGTAAGGAAGAAAAGAATACTAAACATGAAAAGGAAGTTTCAATTCACTACGATGTACCTGTTTTGGTTGATAGTGTTTCTATGGTTAAAATTTAGCATGGTTTGGGTACAATCTCTTTCACAGGTTCAATGTTTATATTCAGCTTATTACTCATCAGTAATATGTGGTTGGGTCTGACAATGTTGAATGAAGATGTGATTAAGAATGTGATTAATGTACTTAACAATGTTAGTGCAGTGTTGATTGTGGTATTTCTGAGTCATATGTACAGATTCCAGGAAGAATGGATAGGTGATACAGGTCAAGTGGGGAGATCATTCCCTCACTTCACGTCTAAATGATTCCATACTTTTTGTGGCCAAAAAGATTTCCAGTGGGAAGGTTTGATCCAGGCGGATCATCTCAAAATTAAATAGAGTTAAAGTATTCAAATGGAAAAGTGAAGCTTACAAAGTGGAAGAGCTCGTCAGGAGCTTTCTAGTGACGTTCGTTTCAGGAAAAACGACCTCTAGGTGATAAATATATGAGCAATTGAAGTTTCGTCTAAGTTGGTGGAATATGATTAGAAATGGGTTAAAAATGTTTTGGTTTGAAAAAAAAGGGGTGGTCAAGGGCCTAGCACTTGACCTTGCCAACATCGAGGCCCCCTTGGTATTAAAAACATGTCATGGAGTCAAATATTATATGTTTAAAAACCCAAAGCACATGTTATAAACCATATGAAAAAAACCCATGTTATAAACCATATGGAAAACCCCTGGTATTAAAAACCATATCATAAATCCAACATATATAAACCATATCATATGGTGTGCCAAAACACATATTAAAACCCATATGATGCGCCAACCATATAAACCATATGCATATAACATATATATATGTTATACGCTATAACCAAAGTCCAAAAGTTCACGTGCCATAATATGTAATACAACCATGTGTTAGTGCGCCCAAAATATTTGTTGGAACTATATACCATGCCACATATATTAAAACCAAAGTCGTGCACCATAATATATGGTGTATATGTAAAACAAATCGCACCAAGGAGGGGAAGCCCGTGGGTTTGACCCCGGGACTTCTGCCCCCATAATAACCACAATATCCCAATGCCCCACCGCCATGGGACGTGGCATGTAATGGCACGCAAAACTTAAAAAGTGTCGAGATTCGAGAGATTTCAGAGGGCGTGTGGCCCATATCTCATGCCCCCCCAATTTTTTTTTTTTTAATATTTAAATGGAGCATGGCACACATCCCGAGGCAGGAACAATGAGTTTTGATGCAGGCAGAGACAGGCATGCAGATCAAGGTGATGTTGCACAGTGACCGAAGTGAATTTTCATGCAGACCGAGGTGGTATTTGCATGCAATTCGAGGTGGTACATAATTGGCATGCATCTCGAGGCTGTACGAACTATACAATCAAGGGCAGATTGGGAATAGTGCCAAAAAGGGCATTTGGAGCCGAGTTTCAGAAATATATCGAGTTTATACTCAAAAGTCTCGAGTTTTCGCAAGGATTCCAGATCCAGCTTCAGTTTTTACATTCAGGCATCCAGACAGAAAAGTGCTCACAGAACCTTCTAGATAAATAGAAAGGTATCCATGTTTATACTTAAAAGTTTTAGAATTTCATCTTGTAGTTGTTGTTGAAGTTTGTTACTATATATGACAGACAGAACTCAAAAGTCACTTTGTAAGCATTTGAATACTTAATCTATCGGCCTTCCCATTTGGAAAGTGGCCCAGAGAGGTAGCTAGGAAGTTTGGTGAACTCTGTTACCAATTCTATTCTTAGATAGTATGCTTACATGTTTATGTGTTGATGAATGTTCTTTAATTTTGCATTCATAAAGATGGTTAAAAATTAAGAAATTCACATACAAGTAATTCTTAAAGATCAAGTAAAATTTTCAGATCACCAAAGGGCATGATGTTATAATAAAATTAACCCCACTCCATATTGAAATAAGTATTTATCTTATCCTCTTTCACAATTCTGATTTGATGATAACCTGAGAACCCATCTGTAAAATAATAAGTTATGTTTCTGCAACCCGATCAAGGACTTTATCACTAAAGTGGGTAGGAAAAGTGTCATGGACATAGGTGAAATTCAAAATTCTATAATATACACAAAATATTATATCATTAATACCCTTATTACTCTGTACGACCATAGGAATAATCCACTCATCCTCATCCACATGGGAAATTAACCCAATTGCAAGCATTCTATCAATCTCTTTCTTAACCTTTTCCTAGACTCTAGAATTCAGATGGTATGGTCTATATTTGATTGGATTATAATTAGGATTCAATTATATCTTCATCTCTCCTAAGTCTCCCTTAATCCCTTTTAGTTCTGAATTTGTTTTAGAAAATAGATCTTCATACTCTCGCAACAAAGATTGTATCTATGTCTTAGTTTTTTCATCCCAATAGTCTCCAATAGATTCCATCTTAGGATGTTCTTCACTTCCGATATTCACTTTCTACAACTTCAGAGGATGAACATATGAGATGTTGGTCTCAACTAATAGGATATCCTTAACTTCCCTTGTTCCTGTGGATTCTTTAAAGGTTAAATTTCTAAGTTCCTCCAAATCCTCAGGGCCCTCAAGATCCTTGTCAACCTTGCCACAAGCCATGGGTGTTCTCACAAGAGATGGGTAAAAACTATACTCAAATAAATTTTCATGCTTGGGATAGATTGTAAGTGGATTTTTAGGATTATATTCATTACTAAAAAATAGTTTCTTGATTTGTTGGAACACAATTGTGATTTTAGAAGTCTTACTAGAAAATGAGAAGTCATGGAAGAATTGGCTCTATAATATCTTCCAACATGTTGTTTTTATTCTTGTCTCCTTTTTCACATACGAGACCTTGGGAATGATTTCCAAAGAATGGGAGAATTGATGTGGCCACAGATAAGAGGGAAGTTGTGCATCTTTCCATACTTTTAAACAATATTCAATGTGCTCAATTGGGTCAGACTCTTCTTCTTTTGATATTTACCCAACTGGTCAACTTGCGTTAGCAGAGAAATTGATGTTGTATAGTAAGCTTTAATTCATCCTAAGAAGACATAGTTCCTTTATGAGTATCCCACCACCTGTCTAGAGAAGACTTCAAAGTTAGGTCAAGTGATTATATTTGATGTTCTATCACAACCTTACCCTCCATATCTATGAGAAAAATATGCAAATATGAGGTACCATCATAAGTTGGATATTCATTTATTTCCATTCCAATCCACATTACTTCTCTAATAGTTGCACATTGTCTTGAAAAATTCTCATACTGACCTTCATGCCAATCATTGAATGTTTCTTTAGAATCTTCATCTGCTAACTGGACACTTCTCCAACTAACTAATCCATCAACAATGGGATTGATGTAATCAACTCTTTTCCATGCAATGAGAGCATACAATTGATTGATGACGTCTGCCTCCATATTATCATCTTCTGGTTCATTGTACCTTGGGACTTGATAAGGATATATTGGTTGAGTGACATCCATGCCATCAGACTCGAAGGTCATAGTTTCTTTCTTAAGATCGATAAAACCATAGTTTTCATAGGAGAAATAAATTCCTAACAAATCTAGATAAGGATCCTTCTCCCCCATTATCACAATCACCTTGAAATTAACTATTATTTTCATGCCAACCAAGTCTACTTCAATGTTTTGCAGCCTTCCCATATGATAAATTAAGTATTGTTTCATTTTCTGCAACTCGATAGGGGAATAGATGAGCTTGGGATTTCCCATTGCTTCCCAGGTTGGCTTTGGAAATATGTTGATGTCAAAGCCCAAATATAACATAAAATCCATGATCCCATAGTCATCAATGTGAGCATGCAACCTTAACACTCTTCCAGTCCTCCTTTTCCTCCACTGAACTTTACTTGCATTTTTTTCCGAATGGTTGGCGACAATAAATTCCTCAGGGTTTCCTTCAGCTCCCAAGGCCATATTGATTGTGTTCCAAAACCTCTCAGTAAGATGTTCATCCTCCAAAATATTGGAAAATATATTAATCCAAATATTGACATCCTTATGTGACTTACTCGAGGATTCCATCGGAGCAATTGATTTTCTAGAAAACCTTAGATGATGGGGAATCAATTTAGAATTTGTTTCCACTACTGCGGGTGTTGGAGGACTAGGCATCTGTCTGAACATTTCCATTGCATTCTTAAATAATTATTTCTTATTTACAAGATCATATTTGGTATTTTCTGGTATAGCCTTTTGAATATTTATTTGATAAGGTCTCCCTACATCAGCACTAGTATTTGTTCCGCATCTGGTGATGATACTAATATTAGTTCCATCTCTATCAACCCTGTCTCTAGGTTCATAATTTATCAGACTGGCACGTCTTTGCCTAGAATGATTTGCCCATTTAGGAATAAGATCTAAACAGTCTTCTATAGCATGGGTGTTATTCCTGCAATGTACGCAGGGTTAAATCATGAAGATGGGTAACACTTTTGCTTGTTTTATGGGAAAAAAAAACTATATTTTCACAAGTTCTTCAACTTTCGGCATACAAAAGTATTTTTTTTATTTAGAATTTCACTTTACAGTAAAAACAAAACTTGTGAAGAATTTTGTTAGCTTTCCAATGACTATTTTTCAATTTTTTTATTATCAAGATTTGATATGTCAATTTGACAATTGTTTAACAATATGTTCCTTAAACATGAAAGGAATGATAATGAGTTATTGTTTCCTACAACAATGCATCTATTATTAAACTTATGTTTTTAAGAAATGAAATATACTGAAACAATACACAGAGACTCTATTTTATTATGACTATAATTTTGAATCTAATGGATGAATATTATAATTTATAGAATTTTTTTAAGTTGACCAAGTTGAAAACGTTGCAGATTTTAAACACATGTTTTTGTACACCTTGTATCTATCTTAATTTTTACTTAGAAGTAAAATCTAAATATACCCTTTTGAAAAGAACAGTTTAAGGATTATGAATATAATTTTTTCTAAATGTTTCACTGTATATTTTTAGAGATACCGATATTTCATTTCACTGAATCATAATGTCTACTGAAAATATTATGCAGTGATTTTTTTAAAAAATAAAATAAAATTAGATAAAACTAATGAAAATGAAAAAAAATTATAGGAATTGAAAGTAGATTGAATTTTGGAAATGTTGGTGTCATTTTCGAAACCAAATTCTCAGTATTTGCAAGAGTCCACAACCTTCAAATTTCAAGTAAGCTTGGGGAAATTCTCTGTTTTTTGTTTTCAGTCCCAATTTCATGTTTTCGACCGAAATAATCTTTCAACGGAAACAATATTATTTCCGATGAAGGACTAAATTCTAATGGAAACCATCAAAACTGAACGATTTCCAAGGTTTTTGGCCGAAAAAAACTTCTTTCGGCCGAAAGCGTGTTGAGCGAATTCCGTCGGTCGGAAAAAAAATGAAAAAACACGTCGTATCATTTCATTTCATGCCAAATCGTATAAATACACTTTCGGATGAACACATTTAACACAATTCATTGAATGGATGGATAGATATGAGCTCAGGGATAGGGATTTCAAAGCATTTCTATTACTGATTGCAGATGTATTATTTTCTTTCTTTATTTCTTCCCTTTGTTCCATAGGCTTAATCGGAGGATCGATATCAATACATGATGGTTTTCTATAGCACCTAAAAATAGTTTCAAATCATCCTTTTGGTTTTTTTTGAATAAGGTAATTAATGTTTGTTCAAGTTTTTATTAGAATAACAATTTACATGTTGAAATATAAATGTTGAAATTTTTTTCAAGGTGAAGTCTTTGCTGAGCATATATTTTACAGATAACTATAAAAGTCATGGGAACAAAAGTTTGCGCAAGAGAAAATTTGATCGCACTCGAGATGATACTCGAAAAAACAAAAAAGGAAAGAGCATTATTGGAGAAAGAAACTAGAACATGAAAATATTGAAGAAAGAAACGATGATAATGTAAATAGAGATTTTCAACAAGAAGAAGTTCAACTAGGTATGCATGCACATATGATGATGGAGCACACGACACACATTGGGACTGTATTCAGAAAGTATAGAATTCAAAGTATTGAATTCAAATTTAAAATATTGTAAATAATATAATTGATTGTAATTACAATTTGATGTTTTTCAAAAAACATAAATAGATTTGTCTCATAATGTCGAAAAAGACATTGAAACCGAAATTGAAGTAGAAGGCGTTGAAATAGAAATTGAAGCAGAAGATGAATCACCTATAGGTATGTACATAACTTTAGATAATACAAGATGAACACTCAAGTATATATAGTTTAGTGAATTTTTGTTCGGGTTATGTATTTTAATATAAACTTTAAATTGAAATATGTAGGAGAATCTATCAACATTGATGACGAAATATTAGAAAATGTTGATACTGACAAATTTGGGAAGAAAAAAGATAAGCATTATATAAGATATCTAACTAAGAATATGTATAATACTTTTTTCAAAGATGAATAAGTAACAGTACAAGTTAAACTTTTACTATGTCTAATGAAGTCAAGAAAGTTAAAAGAAGCTACATCATTATTGGGTATTCAAAAGTCGACAAAGGATACAAAGGTGAAACATAATGTCTTTGACAATATAACTAGTGTATTAAAAGCTTTTGGAAAATCTTGAAAAAAAGATGTTTGTGTTGCACGTAGAGTGATACAAACAATAGTTGTTTCATCTAGCAATATAAAAGATCGTTTGACAAGACACATGGAAAAAACGATGGGAACGTCAAGAAAAAAATTGCATAAACATAGAAAATTTTGATTGCAAATAGATGCAAATGATGAACTCGCTTGTTGGACAGTGATTTCTAGACAACCCTACAAAGATAGATTTGTAGAAAATGTTAAAGAATTGGCCCGTAATTGTTGGTTGGAAGAATATCGTGTTTCACCACATACAAGGGATGTGTTGCGACGAATAATAGCATGAAAAAAGTATGAAGAACATCCAAAACATATATTTCCAATGACACAAATAGAATTTTTCAATAAATTCAAAGAAGAGAACAAAGAAGTTAAAATTCCATCAATACATTTGTGCAACAAAAACCATGGTTTGTTAGACCCATCACTATTCGTAACACTTGTTGTTGTCGTTCTCATGTGGAATTTGAGTTATATTACGAAACTTTTTGGATTTTGGTAAAACTTTATGGCCAAGTTCACCTCCTCCTTCCACATTCCGTGTTTTTATATCTACAATTCTATGTGAAAGAGAAGATGATGATTCATTTTACAAAAAATAATGTGTTGGTGGAAATAAATGTGATCGTTGTGGAAATCTAAGTTTGTTTCATTCAAAGTATCATATTGATATGAATGATCAATCATTTTCTAATATAAGAGTCAATTGGAAGAGATATGAATATATCAACAACACAGCTCCACATTCTTCAAATGTTATTTCCAGAAGGATTGATTTGAAGGTACATAAAATCTGTGTGATAGATTTTTTGAAGAAGTTTGAGGAAGAAATTTATAAATACACCAAGAATTCACATAGAGCTCGATGGCAAGATCTACAATTAAAACAATCCCGTGAAGTGCTTCCACCAGGGACAATTTTGTTTGTAGTTGATTTTGCAGAGAATTACACATTCACTGCACAAAAAGAAATACATAGTGAATAATATCATTCTAATCAAGTCACGATATTTGTCCATGTTCTATATCGACATGCTCAACGGAGTCTTGATAACATAGAAAGCACCAACAAAAATCGACATGTTATTAAAGAATATCACTTTTATATAAGTGATGATCGAGCACACAACACACATTATGTACAACATTGTTTTGATAAATTTTATGATTCATTGAAAGAACGCGAAATTGGATTCGATCGACATTGGATATGGTAAGATGGGTGTGTGGGTCAGTTCAAATCTTCACGATCATTCTATTGGTTATGCCATCTTCATAAAAAAATTAAACATTACACATTGTTGAAAATTTTCTGAGACTGGTCATGAAAAATGAGAGCATGATGGTGTAGGGGCATGTATAAAACAAGCACTTTGAAAGTATCAGATGAACTCTCATGCTGATCGATTTGAATCCGCTGAACAAGTTGTTGAATGGTGAAAAATGTCTCTAAGTCATGAATATAATCCGTCAAGGGATGTGCGCAGGTGTGTCTATATATAAAAATTACACATGTACACATGATATTTTTATTTGAATATGTTCAAATTTATATTCAAACGTCAATCATTTTCTTGAGAGATTTCAAGTTAACAAGTTCTTGTCTTATGCAGGTTTTTTTTGTATGTTGGAATCCAAGATGTAAATAGATCAATATCATAGTACCAGTTGATGGCGATAGAGTTTATGATCTTGTTAGAGAAGGTAATTTTTATGTTTAAATTTTTTCAAATAACTTGTAGACGTACTTGTGTGATAATCTAACATGAACTATTTGTTGTCCAATATATCCAATTATTTGCAGGAGATGTTTTTGCCATGGTTGCACCTATAGACAACACTAAAAACGTGAAATATCATTTGATGTGATGCATAGAACAAAAGATGAGGCTATTATAAGATTTTGATGATAACGGTTTTATATATGAAAGAGGATCCATTGTATTGAAATGATATTTTTTTTTCAAGAAACTCATCAAACCGATACTCATGTTCACTTTCAAAACTACAAGTTGTCAATATACTCATTTGGTATGTGCAATGCACATAAAGTTAATAGAAGTTCAATAATAATAAAAAAAAGTTAGAAAATGGAAAATGTCCAAAGACAATCATGAACGAATAATTGAAGATGGAATACCATTACGATGTTTTTAAACAAGTGGCACATGTACATTCTAGAATTTTTTATTTTTCATTGAAAGTACATTCCAGAATTTGATGACTTATTTTGACTATTTTCAACCATATTTCCAAATAGGATATTTATAAAAAGGGTATGTATAAAAAACTCCAGATCATTTTAAAAAACACACATAAAATATGGTTCAACCATATTTTATCTGTGTTTTTCAACCATTACAGGAATCAAAATTATTTTATGAGCATTACACCAATGAAAATTGAGTTGTATACCTTTTGTATTGTGAGAATTTTATTTTAAACTAAAAAATTGTTAAACACCATTTCCAATGAACACTTACTTTTTTTCAATAGTATTTTTTTCCATTTTATTTTAATAATATTGCATTAATTTAAAAAAAAAGTTAAACATATTTTATATTTTCTATTGTAATAATACCTTGTTTCAAATTTTAACTCATTCTGATTTTTATTTTATTTTACGAGCATTATATAAATTAAAGTTGAATTGAACATCTCTTTTATTTTGAATATTTTTTTTTAATTATTGTTCTCAAAATTAAATAAAAGTTAAAAAACATCTCTTTCATTTTGAGATTTTATTTTATTAAGGGTATAAGAAATTTGAGGTGAATATCTCTTCTAGATTTGAGCATTTTTTTAATGACAACATGATAAAATTAAAGAAGAGTTGATTATTTCTTCCATTTTAAGGTTTTATTTTATCGTCACATCATTTTGAACATTTTATTTTATCACTATCACACAAACCAAAAAATAGTTGAACATCTCTTCTATCTCAAGATTTTATTGTATAAACATTACCTTTAATTAATTTGGATATCTCTTCTATCTTGACAATTTTATTTTTATTACTATTGCACCAATCAGAGAAGAGTTGAACATCTCTTCTATCCTAGATTTGAGAGCATTGACTTCTTTTAAGTGGTAATTTTTTTTTTTTCATTTTTTAAATTAATATTCTAACAACTCAAAACAATTTAAACATCTCTTCAACTTGTTGTAATAACATTTTACTAATAATATCATATATATACCAATATCTCCATTGTAATTATTAAGTTGATTTACATTTAAAATTTGAAATTATTTAGAATATTCATTTTAATAATTAAGTTGATTTTCATGTAAACTTATTTAGAAGTGTTAATCATTAGAATTACATTGTAATTAATAGATATCTTCTCTAACAAAGTTAAGGAAATTAATACAACCTTTCCTAAAGTCAAGTGAACACCCTTACAAAAATGTGGGTTTATGTGAATAGTACTAAACCATAGCCTGCAAATAGTTTTCCTAATGCAATTCTCTTTCATACATGTTATCTGAGTTGTACAAGGGGTATGTGTTGTTCCTTGGCATGTCTAAAACACAATGCTTGAATGCATACCTCCTCCTTTGAATTTCACATTGGTTACCTTCTTCCAAAATCAAACACAAGTTTTCTTAAAGGAAATTGGTAGATCATGAAAATTTCTTCCTTTTAGTGCAGTTTATACCAGCATAGGCTTTGCATGGTTTAAATTATTTTTTACTACCATATATTCTCAAATAGGTAGGCTTTGCATGGTTTAAAGTGTTTTCTACTACCATATATTCTCAAATAGGTTTTGCATGGTTTAACATGTTGTCTACTATCATATATTCTTAAATAGATATGCAATGATACAATCTTGTATGTTTGGTAGTTCACTTTTTTCTTGTCCATCTATTGAGTTTGCATATTCTTAAATATATAAACAACAACGCATTCTTGTATTATTGACTTTGCATATTCTTAAATAGATAAATAAACACATTCTTGTATTATTTCACTCTAATTTTTTCTTTTCATTTATTTAGCAAATCTCATATGCCTATCTTTCCTTTATTTATTTTTATTAGTTAAGTGCATCTATGTAACCAAGTTATTTAATAGATCTCATATGTCTATCTTTCCTTTAGTTTTTTTTATTAGTTAATTGTATCTATGTAACCAATTTATTTAACAGATCTCATATGTTTATCTTTCCTTTAGTTTTTTTATTAGTTAAGTGCATCTATGATCTCATATGCCTATCTTTCCTTTACTTTTTTTATTAGTTAAGTGCATCTATGTAACCAATTTATTTAGCATATCTCATATGCCTATATTTCCTTTAGTTTTTTTTATTATTTAAGTGCATCTATGTAATCAACAGGGTCATTAGTAACTAGAAAAAAAATAAATCTTTTAATATAAAATTAATTTGCTAAAATTATTCTGCCAAAATTATTCTGCCAAAATTATTTGATGATGTGTCAATAGAATCATATTTCTAACAGTCCAAAGTGAACATAAAATGAAACGTTTAAATTAATACATAGTAGAAAAGTATTTAAGATTTTGATGCTTAATTTAATGCATTGTAAAAAGGAGAATACACAAAACATTAGTTCATTACTAGTTAACTTTGCCACTTTTTTTCCATCAACTTTGAAAAATCAAATATGAGACAATAAATTGATATTTTGAATTCCAAAATTATGAAATATGTATATATATTATAATCAAAGTCTGAATAGTTACATTGTAAAATACATAAGTTTCACGTCCATTTTAGGATGATAACAAAAACTAATACATTTAACTCCAAAATTTTGGACTCTAAGCCATCGCTTTAAGATAGATCACTTCATACCTGCAATTCAAACCTGCAAACAAAAATGGAATTCAAAAATTAAAAATTTACAATTCAAACATGCAAAATAATACAGAATTCAAAATTTGTGATTAAAACAAAATTGACATACATACCAAAAGAGTCAAGTCTCATCCTCCAACATACTCTTTCCCACAAAATATATTGTAAACATATTTTCCACCAAATATAATTTAGACATCTGTAAGAATAAAAAACAATGAATGCGATTGAGGGTTCTAATGCTCTTACGACCAAGCCCAACAGTCGTGATGGCGATTTCAAGAGGAGGGGTGTCGCCTCCTCTGCCTACTCCTTCAACCAAAGACTCCTTCCACAGGCTCCTTGCTGCCCAAGGTAAGAAAATTTCTCCCTTAGCGCCACCTAGCTTCGTTAAGAAACTCGACTTGATCCCAGAAATCGAGTTTCCTATGGAACACCCTATGAAAGTTGCATTCTCTCTATCCGATTGTGGTTTGGTGGGTCAGTTCATGGGATTATGGCCATCAACCAGAACTACCGATAACTAGATCTAAAGGAACTGGAGACCGTTGATCCAGAACAACGTCACTTGTTATGCGGCGCAAAGAGGGTTCTACATCTTCAAATTCATCTCAAAGGATGATAGGGATCTAATCTTCAGGAATGGACCATATTTTATGGGAATGCAAGGGTTGTATCTAAACAGATGGACACCAAACTTTGATCCTACAGTGGAAGTGCCTAAGGAAGTTTTGGTCTGGGTATGCCTACCCAACCTCCAGATCCATTGTTGGAACCCTATCTCACTCCAAACAATTGGAAATGGGCTTGGGTAGTATATCGACAAAGCTTATTCCAAAGATCAGTACTCCTGTGCACGCATCTGCGTGGAAGTAGACCTAGAGGTAGGCCTCCAAGAGGCAATCAAGCTAAAGGTTGGAGATTGGCAACACTTCCAGAAACTTGAATATGAACAACTCCCTTTCAAATGTCAGGGATGCCATGAATATGGCCACTTTCAAAGAAACTGTCCAAAAATCCCTAATGAGGAGAAAGAAGAAGGGGAAGTCTGGAAATAGGCCAAAAAGTGGAAAATAATGGCCAAACCTAAAGAAAAATGACATGCAAAGGCAATCACAATCTCACCCAAGGAGCCAGAAGTTCAGGCATTGGCATCCTCATCAGGAAATTGTTTCTCTATGTTAGGAGACAAGGAACAAACATAGAAAGCACCAGGAGAGAAATCAATGGAGGCCTCTCCCACTAAACAGAAATGCAAGAAAAAACTACCCCTAGAATACAAAGCACCAAACAGATCAATCAGAGCATGAAATGAAAAAAGGACAGGGGAAGGCCACGGAAGAAAAAGAAGAAAATCCAGACGAGGAACAAGGAGAGGTGTCTATAGACAGTGACTCTATGGATGCAAGTGGTTCCATTGCCATGCCCAAAAAAGCAGGTAGAGGAAGGAAATCCAAAAAAAGAAGAAAGGGAAAAGGAAACTTACAAAGATGTCCTCAATGGCTTGTAGAAAACAATCAAGCAATTGATTAATTTAAGAAAGACAAGAAAGAATGCTAAGGCTCATAAAGGAGCCAACACCCCCATGCAAGTAAATCATGAAACTAACCTCCTAGAACTATAGGGGTTTCGGTAGCAGAATAAAGGAAGAAGCTCTCAAAGACTTAATCAAAATGTCAAATCCCAAGATCCTACTAATATAGGAGACAAAGATGGAGGAACAAGATTTCCTCCAAGCAAGTAAAGCCTTTTGGAGAAAAGGCCAGGGAATAACAGTTAGCGCAAGAGGGGCCTCAGGAGGTCTAGGACCTTCTGGGAAACCTTGAAATATGATCTAATCTCTTCTGAAGCATGCATGCATTAGGTTTTCACCAACCTGTTACACAAAGAGATGGGTCGACAGATAAGTCTTTTCAACCTTTATGTCCCTATCTTATTTTCAGAAAAAAAAAAACTGTTGGGACTTGGTTAAAGCTTTCCTAAACTCAAACAAGATGGAAAATATCATTATTAGGGGGGATCTTAATGTAACCCTCGTCGTGGAAGAGAAAAAAGGTGGGTCCATTGTGAGAGACCCCGCTAGGGAATGGGTAGAGGATATTATGTTAGATTGGGATATGGAGGATATCAAACCCTCCAGAGAAAATTTCACATGGACAAACAAGAGAGTGGGTCTAGGTCATATTGTTTCCCAGCTAGACAGGTGTTTAGTTCAAATCTCCTTCTTGCTCCTGGATCTAATTTTCTCATCTAAAATACTTTCGCACAGTGTATTCAATCACAAACCAATATTGTTAGAGCTCATGCAGAACAGAAATCTAGGACCTATCCCATTCAGATTAAGTCTTTCCTAGATTCAATATGAGGGTTTCCATGACCTTGTTGCCAAATTTTGGAATCAGAAGGTCTGTGGATCCTCCTTTTTTGTTTGGGAAGAAAATATTAGGAAGCTCAAAAAAGTGCTAAAAGACTGGGCTAAAACCCAAAAAATCCCAAATATCAAAAGGCAGGAAGCACAATAAAATCTTGAAGATCACCAATTAGAGATGGAATGGAAAGAGATAACTCAAGAAAGCCTCGTCAAAGAGCATCATATTCAAAGGACAATACACCAAGCCTGAAAAGAGGAGGAAGGGTATTGGCAACAAAAATCAAGAAACCTCTGGTTAGAAGCCGAAGACAAAAACACCAACTACTTCCACAAGCAAGCAGAAGCAAGAAAACATTTCAAGGCAGTCAAATAAATCCATGATTAGGATCACGTTATAAAAGATTTTGAAGATATAAAAAATGCAGCTTTTGAAACATTCAAAGATCGCTACACGGAGACTCAATTGACCTTCCTCGATACAAATACCTATCCTCCCTCCTTAGTTTTGTCCTCTATCCACGAAGCAACCAATGTAAATATCTTAGTGCAAGTTAAGATGCAAGAAATCAAAGAGGCCCTGGATCAGATGAACCCAGATAAATCTTTGGGCCCCGATGGCTTCATGGCCAGATTCTACCAAAATTTCTAGGAAATAATAAAATCAGACCTACTAAAAATGGTTCTGAAATCTCAGAGATGCAGAAAAATAGGAGGGGGAACAAACTCTTCATTCTTAGCCCTAATTCCAAAAGAAAAGGGAGCGGTAATTTTTGGAATATTCCGGTTAATCTCTCTTTGCAACACGGGATACAAGTTAATCACAAAAATAATAGCCAATAAGATAAAAAATATCCTTCCTTCCATCATTCCAGAAAATCAGGGCAGGTTCATCAAAGGAAGGCAAATAGTGGATAACATCACTTTGGTTCAGGAAGCGTTGCACTCAAGAAATCAAAGAAAATACAAAGGTATGATTATAAAGCTCAACCTTGCAAATGATTTTGACAGAGTTAGGCATAATTTTTTGTTTAAAGTCATGGAAAACTTCGGTTTTTCTCCAACCTTTATAAACTGAATAAAATTTTGCATTAGATTCCCCTGGATTGCCCCTCTAGTAAATGGCCAAGCAACAAAGTTATTTCAAGCGTCCAGGGGCCTTAGACAAGGATGCCCCCTCTCACCACTTCTCTATGCTATACAAGCCTATGTGCTAATCTTTCAACTAGATTATGGCCAACAACATAACAATCTTCTCGGCCTGAGAATAGACCCAGGGGTAAAAGACATTAATCATGCCCAATTCGCAGATGATACTCTATTTCTAGGAGGAGCAAGTGTGCAGACAGCTGAAAATTTAAAACAGAACTGGACATTTATAATGAGATC
The DNA here is from genome assembly GCA_000966675.3 of Picea glauca. Lineage (NCBI taxonomy): Eukaryota > Viridiplantae > Streptophyta > Pinopsida > Pinales > Pinaceae > Picea > Picea glauca. The sequence goes on from JZKD02S2278409.1 coordinate 920,533, forward strand.
TCAAGAAGTGAAATAATCTTGTCCAAAAGAAAGATCTATGGGTGGTACACCTCTCCAAGGGAAATGTTGGATATTTCAAGAGTCCTAGGGATGGAAGGTTTCACTAATTGGGATTCCTTTAAATATATGGGAGTGCCAATTTTTAGGACCAAACCAAAGGCTTCCCAATGGCTCCCTCTTATAGACAAGTTAAAGGGAATAATTAACTCTTGGGGAGCACAATGGTTAAACCTTGTAGGTAAATTTGTTCTCATAAAGGTGGTTTAGCAAGCATCCCAATCTACCAAAGCTCATTACTGCTAGCCCCAACCACCATGATTTAGAAAATTGATGCGCTTTTTAGACGGTTCCCGTGGGACGGAGGAAAGAAAAATGGGAGGAAGCTTCATCTTATAATCTAGGGGAAAGTCACCAAACCAATCTCAGAAGGCAAGCTCCATCTCAAAGATATTAACTTTCAAAATATTTCTCTCAGAGCCAAGCTTCTCTAGAATCTTGTCATGGGGAAGTCCACTTTGAGCAAAAAATCAATTTGGAAGAAGTACTTCCATGGCCAGAGAACAAAATGCCTAGATTGGCCTTCAAACACAGTAAAAGGATATCCAATATTCACCCTGTGTTTAAAATCAATGAGACTCTTCAAGCCCAATCTTACCTAGATACTAGGGAATGGAAAGAATATCAAAATATGGGATGAATCAGTGTTGGGAGACCAACCCTTAAGCTTGATTGAAGGAAAATCTCATCTAAAATCCTTTATGTGGTCCCAAGACCTAGTCAATCTTTGGGACATCTCGATTTGGAGCGACGATGAGGATAAAACCTGGATCATGTGGGAAGTCAACAATAGACCTCAAGAGCTTGATGGGTAATGGAACACCTTGATGGATTCCCTGCAAGGGAAATCCCTAATAAAAGCAAGGAAAAAATACAAGAGGGGATGGGGTTCACATTCAGGAACATACACAACAGCAACAAGGTATAAAAGCTTCACAGCAGTTCCTCATGTTCCCTCGGACCCTACAATTTGGAAATTCATTTGGAATTCCATGTCCATTATGAAGATAGACATGTTTGTCTGGACCCTGTCTCATAGAATAATTTTAACTAGAGAAAAACCGAGGAGGAGAGGGTGGGAAGGCCCCTCTATATGTCCCATATGCATTCAAGAGGAGGAAACATCAAACCACTTGCTTCTCAAATGCCCATTTGCTAAAGAGGTGTGGAATTTGGCCCTGGGTCTGAAGTCGGAAACATTCGATATACCCCAAGAGACCAATGCTTTTCTTTGGAATTGGAGCTCTCATTGTCCATTCCAGGTAAAGAAAAAATCCAAACTCAACATCCTCTGGAGAACTCTTCCAAAATTCATTCTCTGAAAAATATGGTTGGAGCGAAACAACAGGCTTTTCAAGGAGATCACTAGCAACCCCGCACAAGTGGCAGGTAAGATAAAGACCCTCTTTGGAGAAAGTTCCCCCTACTTTAGAAAAGTAAAGAATTCGAGAGGCCTAGAAGTGGAAGAGGAGCAATGGATCAAAATTTTAAATCTCAAGGAACAACCAGAGAAAACAAGCATTGAAACAAGACATGAAAAATGGGAAATACAGCTGAAGGAGGAAGAATTTGGGGAGTGGAAGAGGAAAAGAAGTAAGCATCTATTTTTCTTTGATGGGGATTCCAAAGGAAACCATTAGGCAACAAGAGGAGAAGGGATCCTCTTGGACCCAAACAGAAAGCTAGAACTAACTTATGATTGGGGGTTAGGAGTAGATACCAACAACCAAGCAGAAGCACTCACTCTCTGGCAAGGGTTGAACCAGACCATCAGTAAGAAAGTCAAAGATTTAGTGATAATAGGGGACTCCAGACTAATAATCCAAGCGCTGATTATTCATAATTCGGTTAAGAAAACAAAGATCCAACATATCGTGGAGAAAATTCACCTCCTTTTGAAAAGGTTGAGAACCTTTCATTTGTTCCACATTATTCGAGATTTAAATGAACAAGCAGACGAAGACGCAAACATAGGTGCCATTTTGAGCATAGGGGAACTCCAAATCAATGGAATCACATCATATTTGGCAATCCCATAAGACTCGGGTAGGCAAGGGGGGGCTACTAACAGTCAACATGGAACTTGAGTTTGCAAGAACGATCGCTGACAAAGCAAAGACGAAAGGGAGATGGTGATTGAAGGGAAGACATACAAATCGAGAGACAAGACACGCAATGACAAGACAGGTAGCAGGAACGAGGGGAGAGGAAATCAATTGGGCGATGAAGGCTCAGAGAAGGACAAAGATCCATCACGAGCTTCACGACCTGTGTAAGTTCAATCTGATCGGCTTGATCCTTCAAATTACTCAGGAGACAATCGAACCCGATATGGAAGGTATCAATACCGCGGTTAAAAACATAGGCCCTGAAGGAATCAAGCCAACTCCTGTGCAGAATGGTGAGAGTCCAAGAAGTGAAAGTAAGGGGAAAACTATAAAGCAAAGGAAGCTCGACAAGCAAAGGAAATCAAGCATGGCGTCTAGCTCAAGGAGCAAGCCGACGATGGAGGAAAGGATCAAGACTATGGAGGAGGAAATGAAGAGGATTAAAAATATTGTGCAAAATCAAGACAACATCCTTTAGAGTTTCGATGTTGAGGCAGGTCGAAGTCTTTCCATGCTCGATGCAGACATCACAAAGACCAAAAAAATCTTTATTGAAGCCATGGACCAATTTCTTCATGAACAAAAGAACCCAAAGGAGGATCTTGAAACCCAAGTCCTCAAGCTAGAGATCCAACTAGAAAAATTGACCCTGGACTGGAAAATCGAGCATGACCTGCCCTAGAAGGAGGCTCAAAGGAAGTTTGGATTGCAAATATGAAGCCAAGCAATATTTCTTCAAACAACTCTGTGATGTTGGCATTTTGTATAGAAGCCACCACATACAACGAGTTTAAAGCTTTATCTAGTTTACAAGTTTTAGGATATTGTAATCAGAAACGTCGGTTAGAGCCTCATGAATTCGAACCAGTTGTAACAGCTCCAGTGACTTTGTCATTTCCTATTTAGCTAAATATCCATTATCCATTTTGGTCAAAAAAAAAAAACAATAAAAAACAATAATAAAAAAACAGATAACACATATTAACATATATATTGTAACTAAATATTAAATAAACAATAATAAATAATAACATACCCAACCATATTTAAGCAGATTTAAGATAGTTACTCTCCAATTAAACATACATGATTTAAACAATTTGTAAATCTTATCTAAAATCTTTAAAAAATTTAAAGAGAAAAATTATGTTCTTGGTAAAAAAAATTGTGAGTTAGAGTTAGATAATAATATGAAAATAAATATAGAACTGTGTATGAAGAAAGTTCACAAATCTCCATATTAAGTCATTCTTTCAATGAAATACTTATCTCCTTGTGGATAAAGTCCCAAATCCTTCAGGTGAAATTCTCCTTGTGGATAAGGTCCCAAATCCTTTAGGTGAAATTCTCAACCCAGGTGATGTTATTGTGTTCTTGGTAAAACAAATTGTGAGATAGAGTTAGATAATAATATGAAAATAAATATAGAACTCTGTATGAAGAAAATTCACAAATCTCCATATTAAGTCTTTCTTCCAATGAAACACTTATCTCCTTGTGGATAAAGTCCCAAACCCTTCAGGTGAAATTCTCCTTGTGGATAAGGTTCCAAATCCTTCAGAAATTCTCATCCCAGGTGATGTTACTTGATCATATTTACACAACAATAAAATACTAATCTCCTCAACAAAGACTAAAAATTTAACCATGAATCAATCAACTCAAAGATAAGTAAGGGATAAACAACAGGGAAAATTCTTATCCTTCACTCATCATCCATGCACAGAAAAGAAGGGAATTTGAATCTATAGGTATTTAAACACCAAAGTGATGATCATTGATTCGGCTCCTGACCGATTTCTCAAGTGCAGACTGATGAATAAAGGGATAAGGGACATAAGATAAAACCACAATCTTTTCATAATAATCAATACAACCCACACATAGAAGTCATTGAAATTAGAATTTGGGTTCCCCAAGGGAAATCATATCATAAAAACAACAAGGAAGGGGATTCATTAAAAGTTCCCTATGGTTGGATCCACTAAGAAAACATATTAGAAAATTTCTTTAAGATTCCTTAAAATTTCCATATGGTTGGATCCACAAAGACCACATATAATGCAATGCATTAGAATCCCCAAAACAAAGAGTTTAATCTTCATAACCTCACACACCCACTAATACCATCAACATGTTTTAATCATGACGAGGTGAAGGTCTTGCATGAACATGGTTTATATGCCATTGCTTTAAACTTCCCATTGGCATTTTTTAAATGTCATTGAGTTTTTATACTAATTCCTTTATGGTCATGTTACATGGGATGGGTTTGAGGGTTGATCATATTCCTAATATAAATTAAGATGAGGTGGAGCAAATGTAATATTTGTGAGGCTTAGTTGGAGTTAGAAATCTAGATAAAATAGTCTTGGAGCCAACCCACACTCTTTCTTTTCTTCCACTTTTATCACCTTCCCTACCACCTTTTTCAAATACTCCTCCTTTCTGCTTCATAAGCATCCTTGGAAAAAGGGTAGTTATCCCTTTCTATCCCATATGGCTAACACCATTATCGTAGGGAGGTAAAATATAATAAAAAAATTAATGGAAGTTGACACCTACATATGCTAACCCTTTAGGATACATGCCAATAACAACTCAGAGGAAGTTTCTTCATATAAATGTCTTGGAGTTTACCTTAATCGTAATTTTAATTGAAATTATAGCATTGAGAAAAGGATCAATGAAGGATAGAAAACCTATTTTGACCTTGAAAACAATTGTAAATCGTATGAATTTTGGCTCTGGGAAACAAATAAACCCCTTTTGAGACACTCATCAATCTTGTTATATTATATATGGATTTGAATATTTGGGTTGTAGCATTTCTATATAATCATGGAGAAATATTGAGAAAATTCAAAAGTGTTTATAATTTATAATCTTAAAATTAATACCATACAACCTATCCTATCCTCATATAATTAGTTATTTCCACATTAATGGAATGACTAAAACTAGGTACCTAATGTACACGCAGAAGAGACTACTAACATGAAATAAAATATGCTACCTATGATTTCTTCAAACTCTAGTCAAAGCCACCTATGGCTTAATAGGGGTTGGCATAAAGATGTCAATTCTTGGCTAAATCATTTGGGAATGGAGAAGGAGATCACTCTACAGAACATTGATATACCATTAAAAATACTATTAAATCGAAATTCAATGAAATATCAATACTTATGAAGAGTTTTGTTAACTAGAAGGTAGGGATAAAATGTTATTTCTATCATAAAAACTCTCATATGATATGGGTTTTCATTAGAAAATGTTTCTACTATGAGTGGATATATCATTAGTGTTAGGTCACATGGCCCTCATAACATTATGAAGGTATATTACTCTATCTCATAACATTATGAAGGTGTATTACTCTATCTCATGAATACAACAAAAATCACAAGTATATCATAACACATACACATGTAATTAATATCTTGCTACAAATTTGAAAATTTTAAGACATAATTTTAGAAAACATGATTATCCTCTATTGTTATCTTGATTCGGATTATTTTCGGCACGAAATGTGAGCGGAGATATAATAAATAAATGCACAAAGATATCACATATATTCAATAAGATAACATAAAGTATCAGAGATGCAACCATAAACACAAATATACAATAATACACGATTTCTATTAATGAAAGAAATGTATAGAGGCTGTAAAAATACAGAGTGAAAGACTCGCTAGAATGGTGGCAGCATATCTCTGAGAAGAGATGTGATGACTACTCGCATTCACAAAAAGATGATTACAATGAGGCTATGAAGGCATTTTTACAATAAACAGGAATGCCAAAAGTCCTAGACATCCAAAAACCTAACCCTAGGAGATGAAGTGTCAAAATTCATGTGGGCCCCATTTGGGTAAGTTAGTACATTAACTTCCCAGGGTCATAAGTTTTGCATACGATCTTCGTTTTAGGCGTATGATAGCTCATTGGAAAGGTATCATAGAGGATATTATTTTTGGGGGATCAATAATGCAATCATCTATCCTTGAGAACCTCAATATTGAAAAAACTTCATTTGAGCCCTCAAAAGGGCCCTAGAAGTTAAAAACTGCTAAAAATAGTAAATTGCCAAATTCGCCAAAAAACTGTTTTGAGCCGGTCAGAAAAGGTGGGTGGCCACCGATATCCACCTGGATCAATCCTCCCTCATTAGGAAGCAATGGTCTCCATTTTGTTGAGTTCCCAGGGGGGAGGGAAAAGCGTTTGTTGAATCTGCATCTTGGTGAGTTGCTTGCCTTGCTGGAGACGTCGCGCTACTCAGTTTGTGGAAGTCTTTCACGAACCTGTTGAGGTTGAGGTTGTTCAAAAAGTCAGGATACATGAGAGGATGGTGTGTAGAAGGAATATTTTCTCTTTGCTGCAACCTTGTCGGCCTACTTTTGTTGGATAGAAGGTGCTTGGGGCGAAGCTGTAGTGGTTGCAGTGTCCTTCTGCTCCCCTTTTGAATAGATTATGAAGAAGTTGAATTTTGTAGTATGAGATACTACCTTGCAACACTTTTTAGTTGGAACAGTAGTTGGAACTACCTCTGGTATTCTGTAGAGATGACCCCCTAGAGAAACAATGACACTGCGGGGTCGAGACTCATAAACAATGTGGCGCTTCCACATATATGGTTGGCCCAAGAGAACATCACAAACATATAGTGGGAGGAAATCACATAATACCTCATCCTTGAAGGGTTGGATGCCATATGACAATCGACATTGTTGGCTGACACGAAGATATCATCCTTGGCAAAGCCACCCGATGTTGTATGATTGCAGGTGTGGTGTTGTCGACAATCCCAACTGTTGGACGACCTCTGCTGAGATGAGGTTCTTTTGGCTTCCGCTATCAACAATAAAATGCAGTGGGGTCCCCTTCACCCACATATGTGAATGAAAAAGTTGCTCCCCCTCTTCAAGATCTATTGGTTCTTCTGGTTGAATTGTTGCAGTCGCGACAATTGCAGTGGGGTCTGCGTCAATAATCTGTCCTTTACCAGTATTTTCAGAATCAGATTCTGAATCAGGGTTCGGCTCCTTGTCTTTGATCTCGGCCACCAATGACTTTTTTGAGCACATTCATCGGTGTTGTGCTAGGGGCTTTTGTGGAAATCACACCATTTTCCGGTGTCCTTCTTTGTCTTCCCGTGACCCTTCTTTTCATGTGGCTTGGATTGGTTTTCGGGAGGCTGTTTGTTAGGGATGTCTTTGTCATACTTTTTTTGTTGCGGATTTTCATAACCAAATTCTCGTTTATTCTGGTGCTTAAATTTCTTCTCAATTTTAACAGCATATCGATAGGCAGCACCAAGTGAAGATATATCCAAAAAATCCATTTCAGTTTGGATGTATCTTTGTAGAGACCCATGGTAATTCAGAACCAAATGTCGTTCGAAGTCTTTGATACCCAACTTGGTGCGCAAGGTATGGAAGGTATTGGTGAACTCTGGAACTGCTTGGCCCCTCTCTTGCCACAGTCTGGTCCATCTCATGTACTGGTCCTCATAGTTTCCAACAGGATAATACTGTTCCTTTACCACATCCACAAAAAATTCCCAAGTGGGCTCAGCCCCATATATTCTAGACTCCTCTGTGGAAATTTTCTCCCCGTAAGTTTCCCACCAATGTTTGACATGAGGGAGAGCTTGAAGGAGTGCGAAGGTGATCTTTTCTTTGTCGGAAAAATTGTGAACAGAGAAATAACCTTCTAACAGAGTTAACCATTTTTCTAGGGCTTCTGCATCTATCTGTCCTTCAAATACA